>JAADJG010000718.1:0-25374 GCA_012932025.1 Fusarium austroafricanum | reverse complement strand
CTCTTTTAGGAACGCGTGTGACTCTTTGCAAACTGGAAGTCCTGCAGGTTGAAGACTCGCAGCTCTTTTTCTATCTCATCCAATGATATGGACAACTTCCCCTGGATGGTGCAGTGATGTCTGCCGTAGTAGCTCCCGCCTGCGGTATACCACTCAGGCTTCTTTAAATTCTTTATCATGTTCGTAGAGTCTTCGATGCTAGATCCATTAAATGGCTGCACAATAGGCGGGCTCAAAACCTCATGCTTTCTCAGAGCCTTTGTCAGAAAGCCCAAGAGCATGGACGAGCACTCATAGGTACAATCTGTTTCTTCTTCTTGAAGACGATCAAGAAGATCGTAGATCGCCGGGAAGATTTTTTCGAGGACGCTCTGACGTGCTTCGTCAATCTGTTCTGTGTTCTGGATCAGCAAAGGCCATCATACTAAGTTTGTACAGAAACCTACCAAGAATATCGGCTGGAATGGGAAAATTCTCGGCTTCGATTAACTTCCCACTGTATCTCAATGCAATCTGAGTCATGTTTCGAAACATATCTGGTTGTGAGAAAACCCAGGATATGAACATGCAGAGAATACAGTCTCGTCCATAAACCGTGGGCATCTCTGACTTCAAACCTTCTAACCAAATGTCTGTGTATAGCTCAACACACTCGTGACACTCATAGTAGTCCACTATCATGGCTAACTTTGCAAGCATTTCGAGACTCAGTGATTTTGGTACGTCTCTATGATATCCATGCATGATAGTGAGGACAATCTTGAAAGCTTCAGGATCCCAATCGCTCGCTGTTACCCGGCGAAGACCTGAGTCGTCGGCCTTCCCCTCCACGAAAGGACCAGTAAGCATCGTTTTGAAGAGAGATGAAGCTAATTCCAAATGCTTTCCTGAGACTAGCATTCGAAACTCTATCTTGCCAACGAGAGTTCCACGTGTCTCTCCATAGTCCCAATCCTGCATTCGAAGGTTTGTGCTGTCGGCAATTGTTTCAGGGTGAGTACACCCCGGTTCCATTTCGTCGTCATCCGAAAATTCTGGACGACTATACTGTACGTTACTAAAATCTGAGAAAGACACGTTGGGAGCTTCCCCAAGCAATGTTGAGGTTGAAGCAGGAGACCCCAAAGGCGCTGGTGGCGGAGGTGGCGCTGGTGGTGGACAGAATGCAAGTTTCTTTCCTTTCTTCTTATCCAACTTCTTTCTCCTAAGGTACTTCTTTGTAGGTTTTTCTCGCTTTATCCAGATTTTGTCCGCCTCCCATTCAAAGGTCTGAGACATATATGTACTAAGAATGAGCTGAGTATCGCCATTCGAGTCAAACACGTAGTCCGATGGCTTTTTGCTGGGAGGTGTTTTCTGAGGGCCTTCTTGAGTGGAAGTAGGCTCAGAGCCTGAGGCATAATGAACCATCTTGTCTGCCTTCGCTCATTAGCGTCTCGATGCGGATAGGATCAAAGAAATACTAACCTATGGGGAACTAATGAAGCTGTATTCTGATCAGGGTGGTTCAGCAATATCTCTTTTCGAAGCAGAAGACGGATTAAAGCGCTGGCTCTATTGTGAGGGGGCGAGGCCCTTGTTTTAAATCATGATTGATGTTGGGCCGGCCTGCAGGAGGCCGACCAACTTGCTACAAACCCCGCTTCTCTGCTCTTTACAAACAGGCCAATCGTATCTTGCTCATTACAATGACGCTTGTTGGTTGTCCAAGTGTAAGTGGAAAAAGAAATCATTGGATATTCTCCCACCAATAACGACAGCAAGATTGTACTTTCTCTACATTGATACCTAATGTCTACTCCCTAGCTAAGCTTTGAGTCCCTATAAAGCTTCTCTAATGGCGCTACCACGCACTGGTAAAACTCCACCCTGAAGTCCTTCTTTGTGAAATCCGGTGGTGAATGGAACCCACAACGGAGGCATCGATCAACTACCGCATTCCATTCTGGAGCATTGTTTAGTGTAACAGCCTTCGACAGTCTCTCAGCGGTGTTGAAATCGGTCAATTCTTCGGTAATTCTGTGGTCTTCAACTTCCTCTTGCGCCTCAAGCGTTGCTACTGTAGAAAGTTCTACCAACGTTGCTCCGAGTCGGAAGATTGCCTCATTGCGTATTACCATCTGGCGAGTGGATGCATGATTGTACTCTGAGCCTCTAACTACCACCGTCGATGGGAAAGTCTGCATGACAAATGTACAATTTCGAAAGGTCATTCTAGAACTCCTAGGTAGAATAAGGATATCTTCGGTAGACCACCAATCACCAAGCCACGAGGTCGCATGAAGCTGAAGAAGTGATGAGGCTAAGAGGAGGGCCAGCTCATATCTGTCAACCACCTCGCTTCCAAAGGTGTACTTCGTGCTCAGTTGACCGTTCTTTGAGAGTAGATGATGGAGTGTGATTGTGTTCCGAGGTTTCTGTACAGTGAGCGGGCGTTTCGGTAGGTGAATGAAGTGCTTGTGCTCATCCTGAAGGATAAACCCTATGCAATGGTCATCAGGTCCGCATGAGGGTTGCTTGAGCTCTTTACAAAGATCTCTGATTTGCTTATCCACACTGCGGCTATTGACGGAAGTTGCCCCTGTGCTGGCGAAGGCGACACCTCCAGGAGACCGTGGTAGACTGGTCGAGAGATCATCATCCTCAAGCGCTTCAAACTCTGCATTCTGCCAGTCAGTATCATGAGCAGATGGGCCGCTTCCACTGGTTTCAGGCATCTTGAACGCCAACTTGAATCTATGGGGGCCTTTTGTCATAGTTACTCTATCCTCAAGCTGGAAATGAGTGACGTGTGAATTTACGCAACAGCAAAGCCAACCAGAGCAAAGGGCGCAGTGTAAGCTCATGGCCGCCCGTCGAATGGAATCCCAATAGCTCAGGTCTGCCTTCTTCGGTTGGGGAGGTGCTGTCTGCGCTTGAAGAGATATTCCCGGGGTCATCTGCTCTAGTTTCGTGTTATACTTTTCGAGATCTTCGAGGAGTTGTTTATGTTTGCTATGTTTGATGCATTTCTTGATCTTATGCCATGTTTTCTGGTTCTCGTATTCGGTCTTCTCATACCATTGCTAACACGAGTTCTGGTAAGTAATTTGTCGCTGTCAGCATGTCACTTCTTACCTGTTGCTTCCCCATCCCAACTACCTTTCCCAGCTTCTCCAATTTCTCTTGTATTTGCCTCATTGTTTCTGTATAGGCGTGATATCGATGGCCAAGTCTTTCTCTTAGTCGTGTTTCGAGCCCTTTGCTGAGCGCTTCTTCCCATTCCTCCTTAGTAGTCTTATCGAGGAAACCTTCCAGATCCTTATCCTCGACGAGACCTCTTAATAGAACACTACAGGAATGGCGGAATCGCGAGTGTTCGGTGTGCAGCGATACGATCAGATCGTTCATGACGATTTTATGATGTAGAAGCACTTGTGCGTCATTTTCATAAAACTTCAATCCTTTGACGACAAAGGGTATCCTGCGACCGGTTTTGTCAGCATTGCGCGGCTTTTGCCTGAGTCAACTTACACCCCAATTACAAGCCCGACTATCTCGAACCCAGACATTGCGATAGCCTCTTGAGACCGTAAACCGGTCTATCACGGCGTTGACAAGGAGAGCGGGGTCAGATTATTTAACTGCCAGAGTCTGATAATAGTGACAGGGGGGTTGAAAAGAATTATGGGACCAATGCTCCCTCAGCTGTGGCGTTCTGCAGCGGCTCGTGGACGTGAGTGATTGGTGTTGGTCAGCTGTATGTTGGTTCCAGGATTGATCAGCTGCATCCATTACCAGAAGCAGTGGTTGCAGGTATTGCATTTGCAAATACCCCTCAATTGGAAAGCAGTTCTTGTTGCTTGAGGTATTTCTTTCCAGGCTATCCAGTCTCGCCCTCTTCCGTCAAAATGGCTACCATCAACGACAGCTATGTCCAGTGTTCAAGCTCCTTCAGCCGCCTAGTCGAGATTTTGAAGAATCCGCCTCGTGATAATACTCACCAAGTCCCGGTCAGAGGGGTTGCCAACGAACATGCACGCTTCAATGTATGGGCTGGAAGTGTCGGGGCGAAACATTCACCTCACAAGCGAATTTCCCTCGACTATCGCCTTAGGGATTCGAACTTTTATACTGTCCGCGTCGTAGATATGCTGCAGCGTCTGGATAACACGCTCAATACTAGTAAAATCAAGCGTGTCATTTTTCAAGAACAACCAACTGACTAGCGATAGCTAACGAGCTGATAAGTGGCGAGCGTCCATTATCCGAAAATGTTAAGCCCAAGTTTGATCGTCAACAGAACACTGGGTCAGACCGATCATCAATAGCTTCATCAACAGAAAGCTCCAGTTCTGACGAAGCTGATATGCTGACTCTTGAGCGACAAATGTCGGCACTATATGAATCAATCCAAAACTCAGTAAGGCATCTGTACTCATTGGCGATGGTGATTAGACAACCAGTAGCAATAGACAGGCTTTCAAGAGCTTCCAAGATACCAGTGGATCATTTCGTTTCATTCGACCAACGACACATTGAAGAGTGTTTTCCGGATGCCTCTCCAGTATTGAAGGAACGGCTAGCAGATTCAATAACTCGCCGTCGTCAATTGCTCATGTATAATGAGCAGCATTATCGCAAGTCCTCGGAGCCTCAACCATCAGAAGAGCCAAAGGTCATGGATCATTCAGCTCAAGAGGGTATCCAGAGAAAAGCTCGAGAACAGAGCCCTCAAAACGCTTCTGTGAATCCAGGACGCATTGAGGATCCAGTTGAGGATCTGTCATATCATCCCCCAAGCATTGCACATCCCAGCATACTAGCAAGCACGGAAGCAACCAAGTTTGTTCCCCCAGTCGATATGAAAGAAGAACCAGATACGCAGTCAGAAAATGGAACTATTTCAACATTCGGGTTCACGGGTGCCGATGGTGAAAACCTCCGGATACCTCCCCGCCCGGAAGGTGATAATGCCGAGCCACTCGAGCAGTTTCTTTGCCCTTTGTGTTATCATTTGATTGAAGTTAGAAATACTAGAGCTTGGACGTGAGTACTCTTTTGTAGTGCCCGTTTGTGCCTTCTAATGTGCTTTAGGAGACATGTTTTCCGCGATCTTCAGGCGTATGTCTGTACCTTCGATAATTGCCAAGCACCTGGTGTCCTGTTTGAGACTCGGCAAGACTGGATTCGACACGAGATCGAGAATCACCGGCGAGAATGGCATTGCAACGATCCCAAGCACAATGTTTGCCGCACTGAGAGCGAATTTGTTGCTCATATGAAAGCTTTTCATGAATTACAGCTTTCAGAACCGCAGCTTCTTTCTCTGGCCAAAATGTGCGAGCGCTCCTCCTCGGCAGACAATGCCGTCTGTCCTTTGTGCAGGGATGGCTACCACGACGTTGAAAATGGTTTCGAGTGCTTTAAGCCTTCGTCAATTGTGAGACGCGCTAGTAACTGTAATTTGCCCGGATCATTAGAGAATGGTAAAGACCCAGCATAGGAGTTAAGAGGAGTCGCTGGAACACGACGCTAATTTATTGTAGAGGAGCTAGACATAGCCAAGCTACCTGAGGGAAACTTCAACGAAACTAACGACAATATCCTCAGGAAAGTGGCTCCTTGGGTGATCTCGTTACCGAGTGATTGCGCAACGGATAACAATTCAACACCTGATACTTCCGACGAACCGCAACGGACTCATCTGATCATATCCCAAAGGGAACCCTTTTTTGTTCCTTCCGGCGATTTGAAACGACATATCGGCCAACATCTAGAGCGGTTGGCTCTGTTTGCAATCAACAGATCCAAGCTGATACTTGACGATGGAAAGTCTGCTCAGACAGAGGAGGCAATGGCGAGATCAGAGTCAAGTTTCGTGTCGTTTCAGTCTCTCGATAGTCTCGACAGTAACGAGGACTGTGGCAAAGAAGAACGTAACTTTTTAACAAGCGCCCTGGACGACTCATCGCTCGAAACGAAAGAGGGCATCAAAAGCGATGATAGCGAAATGATTGATGACAAAGCGAAAGCCGCAGCAATTGCAGAACTTGAGGAAATACTTGACGAGATACGCGACGAGATGGGTTCAATTGAGGACCGAAGGAACGAAATTCCCCGTAAAGAGGCTCAAAAGATTCATCAACTTATTGGAGACACGCTGGTGAATGATGAATTTGACGGAAGGCCCAACCTTTTCTTACCAGAGGGAAGCCTAGGAAACATCATAACGGCGAAATCAGTCATTCGGACCTTTTGCAATCCATATGATAACCCCGGTCCAACCGAAATTGAGTCTCTGGCAAGCCAACTCAGGTACACGCTGGTAAGAGGCCAGAAAGTTTTTGCCACTTTAGTCTTGAGTGGTTTCGCGGGCAAGCTACTACAACAAGCCATCCATCTGTTCAGCGACAACGGAATATGTGATAAGAAGCTACCGCTTGAGAAATCGGATCTCAGAAGCCTATCCGAGTCTCCACCCGATCCCAGCCATCAAGCGTATTCCGACTCTGGGAGCTATTATTCGGCCTGGCCTGAGAAGTTTATTGCATTCGGGGATAAAGAATCTATTGACGATTTCTGGGCCTTCCAATGGCGACTCTGCGCTCCAATCTTCTCGATGACACCTGTCGCAAATATTTTGACTTTCCATCAATACCTCGTCCTCCCCTTCACTAAGAGGTACATCAGGTTAGAAAGAGACCCATTTGATGAAGTCACAATATATAGGATCCATGAGCGTCACCTCGAAGTAAAAGACTCGGTGAGTTGAACGAATTGTCAGAATAACTTCATTTTATTAATAGGAGCTAATATCTATGTAGGATTCACATAGACCAGAGTATGTTGCTGTCAAAAGACTTCAACGTAGTCTCCCGGAAAATGAAGCGAGCGCGCTGCAGCAGCTTAGGATGCTTGACCAGAGACATATACTGAATCTCATTGCTTCATTTCGTTGGCGCGATGATGACGAACGTTATCTTATGTTCGAATGGACTGATGGCGGGACCTTGAGGGATTTATGGAATACTTTCCCACGACTCTTGACCGTGAGCCTAGTAAAGTCTGTAGTCGAACAGATTCATGGGTTCGCACATGCCCTTAAAGAAGCTCACTACGCCATTCCCGGGACACCTCTTGCTCATGGCGACCTGAAGCCCGAAAGAATCCTTCACTTTAAAGACGTGAGCGGTGCAGGTGGAATAGTTGGTACTCTGAAGATAAGCGACTGGAACTTGTCAATCGACCGGCCTGGTCTTAGGAAATTTCGACTAAGAGATTCGAACAAATACAGATCTCTGCAGTATGTATCACCAGAAGGGGCAATGTTAAGTTCCAACAATCCTGCGGGGATAACGTGGTTTCAACATTGTGATGTGTGGGCAATGGGATGTATTATTTTGGAATTTCTGGTCTGGCTCATGTACGGTCCCGCTGAACTGGACAAGTTCAACGAAAGTATCAAGCCAAAACTCTCTCTTTTGGGACCTGAAAGGCGTACTTTCTGGGAATCTGACCTTTTCCAAAACACCACAGTTCATCCAGTTGCGGTCCGGTGGATGGAGCACATGGCCAAGGACCCTGCCTGCAAGAAGGGGCAGACCGCCTTGGGAAATCTCTTGGGCCTGGTCCAGGATCGTCTTCTTGTGGTCGATATAGCTTCGAAGTCAGAATCTACGTTGGTTCCTAGGCCCGTTGAGAGCAGTTCTGGTGATGGTACAGCGGTATCCATCGATTCTACACACATGCTCGAGGAATCATCATTTGATCCTGTGATTACGCTTGCTGAGCCGTTCGCCGCTTTTGAATCGAATCAAGGACAAGAGCAGCCATGCAAGAGAGCAAGAGCATCTGCAAGGGAATTCTCAGAGTATATGGATCTCATTTTGCATGCTAGTACTCGTGAAGAATACTGGCTTCCAATTACTCCATTGCAGCCTCCGAACATCAGCTCCGGCAGTCTTCATCCAGTTTCACCACAGCGCATTACTCCAAAGGAGCTTGAGGACCTAGGTGCGAACGCGAAGAAATACCGACAGAAGATCGAAGCACTGCGAAGTAGTGTCGGCAACAAACCCCTCTCCGCCTTGGGCGAAGAAAGCTGGAGCGGAATTCGCTCACCAGTCAATTCTCAGCCTAAGATCAGCCCAGGAGAGAATGAACGACAATTCCCTGGGGAATCCACTATGACCGAGATAAACAATTCCGCCGCAAGGATCGGTTTGGACTTCCCTTTGGTTAAATTTGAAGCTCCTCAGGAATTCCAACCTCTGGGTCATATTCTGACAACCGAAAAACGATGGGGGGCTGAAGACGGCTTGTTACACACGACGGCAAGGAAGCTGGGTGCTCTGTTCGGGTCATTGCTGGACCAAACGCCCAACCTTTTCAAGGCATATGGCATGAGATGTTCTCAGATTGTTTCAAACAAAGATGCGACTCAGCTTAGCACCATGAAAGTCCACGGTCAGTCTCTCCGACAGGAAAGAGTGGATTGCGGTTCTATATGGGCTGCGGCGACTTCTGGCGCTTCAGCTGTTGCCATGCATCTACTGGCTTGCATGATTGCCCGAATTTGGGCGGCCGAGAAGGCTGTCTCCATTTGGACTATGATGGTCGATGAACGACTACGAGAACTGGAAAAATATGAAAGCCTTGGCGCATTGGAGGGGTTGGCAGTAGGAGAAGAAATCGCAGGACATCAACTAGCTCAATGGGATGCCAGCGCTCGGTCTTGGCTTGGATATGCAGAGCAGACAGATGAAATCAAGGAAAAGCATACACAGCTACAACTTATACTTAAGAATGTTTTGGTTGCTATGCCTATCAACAGCTCTACCGGCTTCTACGAGGATATGATTCAGGCGTGGAAGAGCGCAATGACACTGGCAGAAAACCTCATCATTGGTCAGCCGCAGGAGGTACGCGATTTCGCCATCCTTCACAGCCTCTCTACCTGGCACCTTTTCCCAGATGTTATCCTGCCGGGGGATCCTGCCACTGAAATCAAACAGAACGACCCTCTGATCGCACCAGGCGGCATTCTAACAGTGGGCACTACGAGACCCATTAGGCTCTCTTATCTATGACTTGCTAGAGGTTTGGGCGTGGCATGGTTCCAGGTATAATTTGATGGAGTGGAAAAGAGCGAGCATTCTTGCTCTTCTAGATTGGTTAACAACTACCGGAGCAGTTTCTTAGCTACCATTCAAACCTTCGAACAAATTGTATCGGCCCTCTAAATTTTCAGATATTCATTTTTGTGACGTCTAAACTTAGATGGTACTGGCAGATAAGACAGTGTAGCTGAAAGACGTACGTCTAAATAATCGCACAGTGTCTTCGGAGAGGTAGTGACAGGACGTGGTCAGAAATACCACAGTGATACAAGCCAAATATCCTGTTTGCGATTGAAGATCTGACTAATTTTAGCTAACGTCTACAAAATATCACGTGCTGATAAGATCAGCTCCATCGCTTTAATGAAAAGCCAGCATGGTTCATCCGCTCGCGCTAAAAGCAATGACAGGAAACGGCTGAACCTTAGAAAGCGCTATGTTACCTTCTTATTTATGCTCAGCTACTGATCGTCCTTATAGAGTTTATTCTTGAGGTTTTCGTATCTAAAGTTTATCATCGGTATTCCATTGCTGAACATACTCCAGACCTTCGAGGACATATCGATTGATTCGTGTAGGGTAGCACGCCAACATCAGTTAGGGCTCTACCAATAACGACGTTGTAAAAAGATCTTAGATGATGAACTAAGTGGCGGGTGGTCTGTCCTCCGATCAGCAAGCCCCGAACCGGATAATTCTCTCAAAACGGAGGATTATACCGCCGACTCTTGCGTAATGCAGTTGTGCACAGTCAGACTAGCAGAAAACGTATGATGGACCGAATTTGTTTGTCCAATCGTCTGAAACGTGGCTGACATCTTATCGATAGTAGAAGGATCTGGACCCTTGGCATAACACAACATAATGCACAACGATAATGAATTCGGTAGCTCAATCGAATCGAGCATATTCAGCTCACTTTTTCTGCACTTAGCGTAATGCCTAAGTGTCATTGTCATAAAAAGTAGCTAAGCTTGGATAAGAAGGAGAAGCAATTCCGCCGCAAGGCGGTACTCTTTTTTCTTCTGTGGCGTCAGATTTACCCATCAACAAATGCATCAATTCCAATCACAGGAATGTTTAATTCTTGGCGAGTAAGACCACTCAGCCCAGAGCCGCAAATGCAACCGTAACAGTAAAAACGTTGCGTACATGCAATACTATTCCCAAAGGGGGGACCTGTTCATAAGCGAGGTGTCAGCTCAAGTCCGCCCTCTTCGGGGTCCCGCGGAGCCCTTGAATAGTGGATATCAAAGACGCAGAACAGCCAATAATACATCAAAGAGTCCCCCAGCTCCGTTGGGGCGGACAGTTTAATACCACGTTGGAGGGGAGTCTCGAGCTGAGGGGCGGACTCGATGAAAAAAAAGTATCCGACGGAGACGAGGGAGTAATATTACCCGCGGGGACCCGCGTTGGGGGCAGTAAAGTAATATGAGTAGTATTCGCATCCATTGTAAAAAGGTTTGCTTGGCCCTTGCTCTTGTGACATGTCCGACTCCGTTTGACTCTTTTCGTTCTTTTGTTCTGGAAGTCCGCGGTTTTCTATTATCTGACTCCGCTAAGACAAGCTTGAATTACACTGTCGAACTCCATTGAAACTCCGCATGCTATGACTTATTAAATAGCCCTATAAGATCATCGGATACTTGATCCACTCGACCATTCAAGTCATCAACCAGTCCCATTGCCAGCATGTCAGATACGAAAGAGGCTTTGTCCTCTCACACCAAACACGAAGATCTTGGTACAGCATCAACAGCCGCCAGCATTGAAGATGGCCCAGCAGAAGAACATACCGAAAAGCCCAAAACAAATACTGATAAAGAGATAAGCGATCTTGCGCGACAGCTTTCACGGGTATCGACAACAGCTGGCACAGAACTAAATGCCCTCTCACCAACACCAGGCACGAAACTCGATCCCAATTCACCCAATTTTGATCCTCGAGCATGGGTCAAAGCTTTCGTCAAGCTCGTCGAGCAAGAAGATGGATCAGCGCCGACTAGGAGTCTTGGTGTTGCCTTCAAGAATCTGAATGTCTTTGGTTGGGGCAGTGGAGCGGAACATCAGAAGACGTTTGTGGATTATCCCATGGACGCTGTGTCGTATCTTGTTGGGCTCTTTGGAGGGGGTAAGAAGAGACGTGTTGATATTCTGAGAAACTTTGAGGGTGTTGTTGAGCAGGGAGAATTACTTCTTGTGCTGGGACCTCCTGGATCTGGTTGTTCTACCCTTCTCAAGACCATTGCGGGGGAGACGGCTGGTCTGGAGGTTGGAGCAGATTCTTACATGAACTTTAGAGGTACGTCACTTCCATCTTCCCATGGAACTGTTTAACATTTCTAGGTATTGACGAGAGTCACATGCGCTCTTCTTTCAGAGGAGACGTCCTCTACAACGCAGAGATAGACTGCCATCTCGCCCATCTCACCGTCGGCGAAACCCTCTCCTTCGCCTCAAGCGCCCACTCCCTCCGCCACGTCCCCGGCGGTGTATCCCGCACTCAAGCCGATACAATGATGCGCGATGTCATGATGGCCATCTTTGGTATAACTCACACCGTCGACACTCGCGTCGGCGATGACTTTGTCCGCGGTGTCAGCGGCGGCGAGAGGAAACGTGTTAGCATTGCTGAAGCTGCACTCACTGGAGCTAAGCTTCAGTGCTGGGACAATACTACGCGTGGACTGGACAGTGGAAACGCGATCAACTTTTGCCGGAATCTAAGACTTCAGGCTGATCTTGTGGGCGTGGCGGCTGCGGTGGCTATCTATCAGGCTCCGCAGTCAGCTTACGAGGTAAGCTTAGTACTTCCGTCTCACTCAGACGGAAGCCCGATGCGGGGATAACAATCTAATGGTGTTTAGTTATTTGACCGTGTGACGGTTTTGTACGAAGGTCATCAGATTTTCTTCGGCAGAATTGGTGAAGCCAAGCAGTACTTTGAGAACCTCGGCTTTGAGTGTAAGTCAGCAATTGTTCTTGATGATATGACATGCTGACATGATAGGCCCCGATCGTCAAACAACACCTGACTTTCTGACGTCCATGACAAGCCCCCAAGAACGTCGCGTAAAACCCGGCTTCGAAAACTCCGCCCCCCGAACCCCCCAAGAATTCTCCGAGCGATGGCTCGCCAGTGCCCACCGCAAGCAGCTTGCCCGCGAACTCTCCGAGTATGAGCAAAATCACCCCAAGTCAGAGCGACTCGCAGAGTACAAGCAGTCTCGTCGACAAGAGCAGTTCAAGGATCAGCGGGCCAAGAGCCCGTATACGATATCGTATCTTGCGCAGGTCAAGTTGACGCTTTGGAGGGGTTGGAGGAGATTACTGGCTGATCCCGGGTTTACGATTGCGAGTTTGATATTCAACCTTATCATGGCGCTTGTGCTGGGGAGTATGTTTTTTGATCTTCCGGATGATAGTTCGAGTTTTTACTATCGTGGTGGATTGATCTTTTTTGCGTTGTTGTTTAATGCTTTTGCGAGTCAGCTTGAGGTAAGTACACCAAACATGATAAGTGATGAGTAGTTTACTGACGTGGAATAGGTCTTGACGGTATATGCTGAACGTCCTGTTGTTGAAAAACACAACAGATATGCCTTTTATCACCAATCTGCTCAGGCTATTGCAAGTTACATCATCGATCTTCCCTACAAGACCGTCAACATGATTATCTTCAACCTGCTCATCTACTTTATGGCTCATCTCCGACGCGAACCCGGCAACTTCTTCTTCTTCTGTCTGACATCCTACCTCACCACGCTCGTCATGTCATGCATCTACCGCACTCTCGCCTGTGTCACCCGCACAACTCATCAAGCCATGGTTCCCGTATCGATTCTGAGTCTAGGACTTATGATTTACACTGGGTTTACTATGCCTACGGATTATATGCTTGGATGGTCACGGTGGATGAACTATATCAATCCGCTGGCTTATGCGTTTGAAGCGTTGATGGCGAATGAGTTTCATAACAGGAACTTTGCTTGTGCAAGCATGGTTCCGAGAGGTCCTGGTTATGAGAACCTTCCTGCCAATTCAACCATTTGCTCTGTTGTTGGTGCTGAGCCTGGGTCATCTATGGTCAATGGTGATAGATATATCAACTTGTCATACAAGTACTACAACGCACATAAATGGCGGTATGTCATCTCCCTCTCTTCTATTGACACGACTAACTTGGACAGAAACGTTGGCATTCTTCTCGGTTTCCTAGCCGGTTTTCTGGTATTCTACATCTTCGCAGCTGAGCACGCAAAGCCTCCTAGGAGCAAGGGCGAGATTCTCGTGTTTCGCAAGGGCCGCATACCTGTCAACTTGGACAAGTCTGAGGATACAGATGTTGAAGCTCAGCCGACTGATCGACCTGTCGTTGCTGAGAAGGGAAGTGAACGCCCTGTCAGTGGACTTACTGCTGGTGCTTCTGTTTTTCACTGGGAAGATCTCTGTTATGACATTCAGATCAAGGGTAAAGATCGACGACTGTTGGATAACGTTGATGGATGGGTCAAGCCTGGTCTGTCAACAGCCTTGATGGTATGTTTCCCCTTTTGTCTGTTTTGACTGCAGTCTTACTAATTATTCCAGGGCGTATCTGGTGCTGGCAAAACAACCCTCCTCGATGTCCTAGCCACACGCGTGACAATGGGTATCGTCAGTGGAAACACTCACATCGACGGCCTCTCCACCGACGCCTCCTTCCAACACCGCGTCGGCTACGTCCAACAACAAGACCTGCACCTCAACACAATGACCGTCCGCGAAGCTCTCGAGTTCTCCGCCCTCCTCCGCCAATCCGCCGAGATTTCGCGTCAAGACAAGCTTAAATACGTCGAGCACGTCATCGACATGCTTGATATGCAGGAGTTTTCAGACGCTGTTATCGGAGTCCCTGGTGAGGGACTTAATGTTGAGCAGAGGAAGAGATTGACGATTGGTGTTGAACTGGCGGCCAGACCGCAGCTATTGGTGTTTTTGGATGAGCCGACGAGTGGATTGGATAGTCAGACGAGTTGGGCCATTTGTGATCTTATTGAGAAGCTTACGGCAAGTGGACAGGCGGTTTTGTGTACGATTCATCAACCTTCTGCGATGCTGTTTCAGCGATTTGATCGACTACTCTTGCTTGCTCCTGGAGGAAAGACCGTTTATTTCGGAGGTATGTTTCTCTTTCAACATTGTTGAGCCTTGCTAATGATTACAGACCTCGGAGAACAGTCCCAGACTCTTCTCAAGTACTTCGAACGCAACGGCGCTCCTCCCTGTCCCCAATATGCGAACCCAGCTGAGTACATGCTCGACATCATCCAGCCCTCCAACGACGAAGATGTCGAGGACATCGACTGGCATCAGATCTGGAGGAACTCGCCTGAGTTCCAAGGCGTCAAGAAGGAGCTGCAGCGTCTCAACTCTCTTCCGACTACACGACCAGCTGGTGCTAATGCTCTAGAGAACGGCGATGCATCGCAGCATCAGGAGTTTGTTGCTTCGTTCTGGACGCAGTTCCGCGAGGTTTTGATTCGTACCTGGAAGCATTTTTGGAGATCTCCTACGTATATCTGGTCCAAGACTGTTTTGGTCATCCTATCGGTATGGTTTATCCAGCTACAGTTGGACGGTTGACTAACCTTGATGCAGTCTCTTTACATCGGCTTCACCTTTGAGGCGAAGAACACCATTCAAGGGTTGCAGAACCAGCTGTACGCTATTTTCATGTTCATGGTCCTCTTTCAGAGCATTAGCGATCAGATCATGCCCATGTTTGTACCTCAGCGCGCTTTGTACGAAGTCCGTGAGAGACCATCCAAAATCTACCGCTGGAACAGTAAGTCCCCTGGTCTCTTCATCAAAGAAGTATCTGACAATGACTTCGGCATACATATTGTCCAACATTCTTGTTGAAGCGGCTTGGAATACTTTCATGGCTGCCATCATCTACTTCTGCTGGTACTATCCCGTCGGCTTCGTTCAGAACACTACGCACGATAACCAGGCTATTCGAGGCTTCCTCGTTTTCTTGTACCTTTTGATGTTTATGCTTTTCACAAGCACCTTTTCCCACTTTGCTATTGTTTGCATTGGTACAGCTGAAGAAGCTGGTGTTCTTGCGACTCTTCTCTGGATGCTTTGCATCGCCTTCTGCGGGTAAGTCACTGTTCTCAACAACCACCGCGTACGTACTAATTATGCTGCAGTGTTGGTGTCACTTACAACGACATTCCTACCTTCTGGACCTTCATGTATCGCGTCTCACCGGCGACATACATCGTTGGCGGCATCATGTCCACCGCAGTATGGGGCTCTCAAGTCTCATGCGCCGACAACGAAGTTCTCCAGATGCTTGTCCCTGGAAACATGACTTGCAACGACTTTATGGGCCCCTTTGTAAACGCAGCTGGTGGTTATCTTCTTGACAAGTCATCTACCGATGTTTGCAAGTATTGCTCGCTCGCTTCAACGGAGGAGTTTCTGCATCGGTTTAACATTGGCTATGATGATCGATGGTGGCATTTCGGTCTGCTGTGGGTGTATGTCATTGTCAATACTGCTGGCGCGCTTGGTCTTTACTGGCTGTTCAGAGTTCCAAGGGGGAGTGGTGTCAAGAGGGCTTGAGTTGTAGCCCGAGTGTAAAATTCATTTCAACAAGCGTATTCAGATGGACTTGAAGCGCAGATCATTATATTATATAGACTTTTAACTAGACCTAACTCCTCGACTTGAGGAACAATGATAAAATGTAATGTACGAAGAATAGACCGATCCAAGCAGCCAAAAGACTACCCTTTGATGGGACTGCCGACGATATTCGCGCAGTTACTCTTATCCCAACAAGCATGTTTCATATCCTCAATAAAGACGGCAGGTAGGTCGAAGTAACAAGTTGGAATCTTACCCCACTCCATGTTTGACAGGTCAATGCTGTCGACGGGGCTGAGAGCACAGTCAAGAACAGACCGGTAATACTGCTCCCGGTTGCCAAGACCATAGCTGGCCATCTTCTCATAGATGCTGTCATCAACTTCATTCCACAATACGTCCTTGCGCATGAGATGGAAGCAGTATTCCTCACCCTCCTTCAAAGCCATCCATTGACGTCCAGGCGAGTATCCACAAGCCTCTCGGCTTGAGTAACGTTTATCAGCAACGAGGTGCAAGCGGCCGGCTTTCATGACATTGTTGGCAATTTTGGGCTGGATGTTCTTGGTGATAGACTCGATTGTCTCCCTCACAACCCGAGTATCGTCGTTGAGGAGAAACCATCCGCCGTTGAAGAACTTTGAGATCTTGGACTTGTACCAGGGATCAGGCTTCGGGTCGGGAAGCAAGTTGTAATCATCTGGGTTGAGGGGGACTCCCATAGCTGCGGCGAGCAAGTTGTCCAGCCTTGCGGAAGTGGCTTTGAAGATTTGAGCCAGACCGGCTGAGATACTGCCTTGGTCGATCTTCTCCTTGTCATCGGCGATGACACCGAAGGCGGCGCCCAGAACACCAAAACCAGCAGAGAAGACAGGCTATTGAGATTAGTTAGTCGCTGCGTAATATTGTAATGAGCCGAGAACTTACACTCGTAGCCAGACCACCAAGAGCACCGCCAAGAGAAGCAGCAGCCGAGAGCCACTTGACGATATCAGCAGTATCACTCTCATCACCCCCAAAGTCGGTCGCCATCTGGCCAATCTCAAGGCCGCTGACCAGAGTTGTATCAATGAGCTTAGCCTTGATGGCCTTGAACTTGGAGTGAGCACCCTTTGCAGCCTGGAAGATCCAGTACGAGTTCTTTCCAAGGATGGGCGTTCCACTGAACAGTTTACCGCCCAACTGGTCAAACTGCGCATCGCATTTCATGCCATCCATGGGGTTGCACTCATTGGCGACACTGGCGCAACCAGCAGCACCGGTCTTGCCGACTGTACCGTCTTGAACTGCATCCTCAAGATTCTTGAGCCAGTTGTTCTCGTGCTCTGTATCAGTTAGCTTAGCTGTTTGGTTGCTTGCTGAAGTTTAAAACGTACCCCATTGCGTAAGAAGGAAGATGTCGAGTTCGTCACCAGCAGCGGTTTGCTGCCAAAGGGCGTCGACTCCCTCGGGGGTATTGAGGTCCCATCCTTTGCAAAGAGTGTCCTTGTTTTCCCAGACAGCTGGAGGCTCAGCAGGTTGAGTCTCGGCCGCTGGAGCCACGGCAACTGGTGTCTCGACAATTGGGGCCTCAGGAGCTGGTATCTCAACAACTGGGGTCTCAGGTGCTGGAACCTTAGGATCTCCGGCCTCGGCGGCGGGAGCATCGATAGCTGTGGTCTCGACAGCAGCTGGGACCTCGACAACCGGGGTCTCGACAGTAACTGGAGTCTCTACAGCTGGTGCCTCAACAGCTGGAGCCTCGTCTTGTCTCTTCGGGAGAGTTGCGGCAGTGGCGGTGGCTGCAAGAGCCAGAAGCGTAGTATACTTCATAGTAACAAAGATTAAAGATTGACGAATTTGAGTAAACGAATGAATGAGTGTGAATGAGTATAAACGAGAGTGAGTGAGGATGAATGAGAGTAAGTAGTTGGGCTCAGGCAGGGACATTTATATCGTGAGGATGATAACACAGCCAAGGGATTACAAGGACCTGGAAATTATAAGTGAATCCTACTATGGACACTGCGCAAAGGAACTTTCCTACTGTTACACGATCTTTCTGGGGAAAGTTAGTCTCCCCACCTAGAGAATCTTGGCATGGGGCGATCAGTTTGATAAGCGGCTAGATAAGAGTTGCGACAAGGAATATTCTCTCCCAACTCTAAATCGGCCGCCCAGCTCAGGCCATTTGGAGAACATAGCGGAGATGGAGGATTTGGTTGATCATATTGGCATCTCATGAACTTTTGTAGTGAGTAAATACAGCCATACATGGAAACGTAAGGCATTTGGAGAAAAGAGTCCATTGGTATATTTGAGACAGGCGTACCGGCATCTCTGTTTCAATAACTAGACATTGTTGGCCTAATGAACGACTAGCAGATGACCGCATATAACTCGAATCCGAGTCGTAACAGCGAACAACCAGATGAATCCCCTTTTCTTTGCTTGATCAAATTACACGTTCATGTCGATCATCAGATGAAAATAATATCCAAAGAACAGCTGGGTGGAGTAAAGTGGTATTCGCATAATTTAATCTTACCAATATTTGCGGCACAGCAATGGAATACTACCTACGTGCTAGTCCGTACGAAAACCAAAATTATCAGCCCTATACTGGCTTTTGAAACACCCACGCAAATGGTTCAGGCACAAAACACATAACTAACATTGAAAGAGGACTAGACAAAGGCGCGATGCGGTTAGATTAGATCAGTTTAACCTAACTAGGACATTTAATTTAAAGATGAGGCGAAGGATCAAGACAAGTATTCGGCAGTTGACAAGGCAGAATGTCTCGTGGAAGATGTTACCCGTTGGACATGGGGTTAGTGCATGATGAAGCTTAATTTCAAGGTTACGATGTGGATCTGGCGTAATTTATTCGATTGGCTAATACCACTGCACTGCCTCGGCTATCGCATGTTGACCTATCACCATTCGTCATACAGAGTTCAAATTCAATCCTTCGGAGGTCAGTTCAAGTAATAGTGACCCATATATTGCGACGTTAAATTAATCATTCTAACAATGTAATGGCGCCCCCAGCATTTCGGCCGCCATTCCGATAATCCCTACTCCTTGGACGGAGCGTCGGGAAGACTTAACTTATATGAAAGCAAAACCTCCATATCCTGCTTCTTGAGATACTCCTCCCAACTATCCGTCTTGACAGGCTTCTTCAGCTGCTTAGGCGTGATGACTCCTTCAACTCCCTCACAGTACCAATGCTCGTCTAGATAAGCAGGGCCGTCGAGAATCTCATAGGGTAGACCAGTCTTTTTATGCATCTCATCCTCTGTCATTGATTGGAAGGTTGCTTTCTTGCCAGTGACTCGCATCCAGGCATCCATGATCTCCAGGATGGTCAAGTCGTCGTCATAAGCGAGAAGCTTTGTCCTGACAGGTTCATCCTCAACAAGAGCTCGGACGAAAGATCCAGCTGAGCCTTCAATGTCGAGAATCGGAAGTCTCAGATTCTCAGATGCAGGTACTGTGAGGAGATACTCGCCCGTCTCAACATCTTTCTTAGGATACAAGAACGCATTCGTAGCATAAGCAGCCATGTAGATATAAGATGTCTTCTTGGCAAGTTCGGGCATTTCATTCTCAATGAACTTGACAGCAATAGCCTTGGCCTCAAAATGATGACAATGAGAGAATTTCCCCTTTGAAACTTCTTTCATGGGTCCGAGGGCGGAGTAGATGTACTTCTCCAGGGTAGGTGTCTTGGAAGCAGCAATAGCAGCATTCTTGACGTGTAGAGCTTCAGTGTCATAACCGATTTGTTGACTGGTCGCATTATCTTTGCCTTCGGCGAGGGCGGCTGTGTAGGGTGCCCAGAAATCGGTATTGACGAAGATTGCGTGGGCGCCTTCGAAGGCTTTGGTGAGAGATTCAGCGTCGGACAGGTTGGCTTCGATTACCTCGGCTCCAAGAGCCTGAAGGGCCTGAGCTTTGGGTGAAGTTGAACGGCGAGTGATGGCTTTGACGTGCCAGTTTGGAAGTGCAGCAAATGCTTTGACGGCTGAGCCTCCTTGTGTGCCTGTGGCACCGACAACTGCGATGGTTTTGGTGGACATGATGGAGTGAACTTAGGGTAGTTGGTTAGTATTGAATGGTTCAGTTGGTGTGAATTGATATGATGTGATGCGAATAACGAAAAAGTATTCGAAGTAGATACGATGGTAGCTCATATAGTAAAAAGAATCTCGGCTTTAATATTTAACATTTCTCTTTTCTCCATATTGTTATTAATTGCCCATGATAACCTCAATCGTTGAGTGGATCCAAAAGAGTAAGTCACCAAATTTGGTATTGATCGACATTGATGGCTTACTGTCATTCCCGTCTCTGATTGGCTGAAAAACCGTAAGCCAGTTTTACCCCACGGATTTCGGACTTAACGCCACGAGAAGGCAGATTTCAACATTTCACAAGCTTCAACGAGACATTTATCGATAATTTCTGCTCTGCCGTTCCACCGCTAAGCTATGGACAATACAATCAGAGATAATGCGGCCAATCAAGCGGCCCCAGTCTCCCAGAAGCGCACACGGACAGGCCCCAGGGGTGATGAGGATGACGCCCCACCAGCCAAGCGTCGCGTTCTGACGACGGCGCGAAGGGAACAGAATCGCCTGGCGCAGAAAGCATACCGTATGTCATCTGCTCATTCTGAGTATCACTCGCTAACGGGTGCCTGTTAGGGGAACGACAGAAACAGGAACGGATACGACTGAAGCAGGAAAAAACTCAATCAGCCCGCGGACAGCGCCTCAGGCCACTCTTGAAGCGTGATGATGCCTCATCGAATGACAGCCCGGAGTCTACGGACTACCGAGATACAAGTCAGAAGACACCACAACAAAATGGGCAAAGTGCAGAACAGGAAATAGAGAACATAGACCGATTCGATACGACCAACTCCTCATCTCACAATAGCCCAGATGGAAATTCTAAGTCTAATTTCCCAGACCTTTATCTCAATATGCTTCAGTTCACACCAACAGTTCTCTTCACATCAGTTCTCACAAACGCAATATCCCTCGGCTTCGATCTCTCTAAAATCGCAGATTGCGGTGTAGAGCATATCTCACCATTTTACCAACCCAATCTCTCAAATACTCTGGACCATTCCGCTCTCGCACAAGCAGGATCTAATATCCTCTCATCCTTCGCAAACACCAACATCCCTATCCATCTCCGTCCAACAATGGCCCAACTCCTCATCCCCCATCACATAAGCCTAGATCTAATTCCTTTCCCATTCCTTCGCGAGCGAGCGATTATGTTATCAGCTGCAATGCCGCATGCTTTTAACAACTGGGAGCTTAAATTAGATGTATACGTTCGCGGTGGTTTAACGAGGTGGGAGCTGAATCATGAGAAAGGGTCTAGTGCGAGGGAGAGTTATCCGCCTTGGGATATGAAGAGTTGGGAGGCTGCGCCGTGGTTTTTAAAGAAGTGGTGTATACTTATGGGGAGGGAATATGATAAGGTGTATAATCAGAGTATTGGGTGGCAGGTTGTGAGAGATATGATATGTTCGAGGGATGCGCTGTTGACGAGCGGATGAACAAGTATATAATTAATATAGGATGATATCTGATCCGAAACACTACTAAAGCTCAAAAACCCCTTCCATCTTAAACTGCATGGCCTATCGGGACCTCGAAAGGCTATTAATGATGTTCCTAGCGCTGAACTCTGAGAATTCGTCTAGTGTTTCGTCGTATAGCTGCTTCGATAAGCGCTGACCCTCAGGCTTATAAGCAATAGGTGCCATCCTACGATACGAACATTAGCATAACAATTACAATACGAGTCGATAGAAGACTTACGGCTGGACCTTGGCGTCCTCGATGTATTGCCCATGGCTTTCCTTCCCAACCGTTGTAACAGCGTTGACGATTGTTCGAGCCCCAATAGAGCTCTTCCGGCTGAAAAGAAACGCCAAGACAACATAACCTGCATAGAGAAATCCTGGAAATTCCCTCGCTAGGTTTGAGTCGCCACAAGGACCAGGATTTGCACAAGAAACGATGACATCAGATGGAGATACGTGCTTGCTGAGCTCCATGAGAAACAACTGCCCGAGGAGCTTGGTTGTTGAATACCGGTCCATCAAATCCCAGGTCGGCATCCTTTGCTTGAATGCTGACAGGAGGGGTTTCTCATCACGCTCGTTGAACTTGGCCCAGGATGCCATGTCGGATGATAAGAAGCAGATGCGCCCCGGTTGATCTCGTCTTTTTGCTTTGAGGATAGGCAGTAGCAGAACGATAAGAAGCATTGTTGACAAGTAATTGACTTGGACCATTTGCTCATACCCATCTGCGGTAAACTCCTCGACTACTCTGTGTACTCCGGCGTTGAGAATTACAATATCAAGACGTTCGAGGTATTCCGCACGCTTTGTGAAGTCCAGTATAGAGTCGTATGACAAGAGGTCCAGTTTCCAAATCTCAATGAACCCAGGTGGACGATCTCGATCGCTAGAAAGGTCTTGAAGTGCCTTCTTACCTTTTACTTCATCACGTACCGTTAGAATGATTTTGCACCCAAGATCAAGCAACTGGCGTGCAGTCTCTAGCCCAACGCCGCTGCTTGCACCAGTGACAATGGCAGTCTTTCCCTCCAAGTTGACAACATGACGTGAAACAAGTGGTGGGGTTACGAATAGCTGACGATAATAAAAGTGAAGCTGACTCGCTCTCTTCTCGGGTGAGATATTGAAGAATGCCGCCATATTGAGTAGTGGAGAGTGAGATTGATGACCTGTTTGGGGCGTTGGACTAGCTATCATATATGTATCAAAGCCTGAAGGTGCCGGTATGCTCGGATTGCTAAAGACGTCATTGGTCAATCGGAGATTTAAATAGCCAAGCGCTGAATGTCGTCAAACCAGGAAAGCCGGAGCTAGTATCCCCGCTTTTGTGTTCTGTAGGTAAGTTGCAAAGACCGATCTTGGACTGAGGCATCAGAAGAATATTATGAGGGTTTGTAAGATGCTTCTTGGGCGAAATTCCGTCTATGTGCTCTCCCAGCTAAATCGTGTAGCTTTGATAGTAATGTCATACACTATCATAGCATCCCGCCTGATACCTGCCTAGCTCTTCTTCCGGGTCTTGGATACCATTGAGAATGTTCTAGATGCATAGTCTACAACGCTTTGGAGTCAATCATAGTACTTTCAGGATATGTCGTGGCATCGATAAGATGTGCCGTTCGGAACATGACTGGTCGCTTATTGAATGAGGAATTGGGTCAGAGTTTGCGAGATATAAGCTATAAATAGCCTCAAGCAACATGTTTGATTAAAGTTTAAAATCCAAAAAATGGTACTAACAGACTTTTATATTGCGAAGCAAACTACGTAAGGTATCATTACATATCTATGCTACGGGCGCAGGACTCACCACATGACCAGATGACAATAATCTTGGTGAACGTGATGTTGGTCAAAGTCATCTTCCAAAAGGTTACCCACTGTCATCACAAATTTAGGACTTAATAATGGTTCATGATTTTGGCGAAGAAGGAAGAATGGAATGTGTATTCGACCATGCTTCTCATGGATCCTAGTCCATCCCTGTGCAAAGATAGCAACAGCTACTGCACACCGCTTGTGATATAACATATATAACCCAAAACTAAAGAAAAAAGAGAAAAGACCAACGCCGGGCAAAATAGTAACAGGCTTGCTAATAATAGCCAAAACCGCTCATAGCATTTGACCCAGCCATGTATGACTGGTTCATGACATATGGTGACTGTAAAAGAGCCTGACCGGCCACCAATCCGGCAGTCTGTGGATAAAGCCCTGACCGGCCACCCAACAAGTTTTGTGTGGTCCATTGCTGCTGCGTCGCCATAGCAAAAGCTTGTGCTGGTGAAATCTCGACCATCCCAGGATAGTGAGGGGCCACCCCATAAATGCCTGGGCTGGGAGGCGGAGACGGGTTTGGGGAGAAAGTCGTGGGAGAACGCGGAGGCGAGGGTACACTTGCAAGGGGTATGCAGCCTGGGAGCTTTCTGCGATACCCTGTTGGCCTGTAAGTTGCCTGGAGGAATGTGCTCTCTCCTTTGCGGCGGTGGTAGATGACGTCCTGTCCGCCAGGGACAGCAGGGTTGACGATGATGCGGGCAGGACCCGGCTCTTTGGCCGGGTCGTATTTGCCATTCAAGCAGAGAGGGTATTCCAACCAAGGGCCAGCTGTTTGAAGAGGCAGAGACTCGCCATTGCGGAAGGCATGGGGGTACTTGATCCCAGGCCTGCACTTGGGAATGTGCTCAACCTGCTTGCGAACCTCGCTGGCTGGTATTTGAGTGAGCCAGGGGTAGCCCTCCAAGTCAGGGAGGGAGTAGTAGGAGCATGTTGAAGAGTTATCATCCATGCCGTCGCCCGACACCTTGAGGTGGGACATCTCTCTATCCAAGTCGTGGAGAGAAGGCATGTTGTTTGATATGGAGAAGTGAGGTGAGAGATAAGAGAAGTGAAGAACTAGGTAAAGTAATGTAAAAAGTTAGGTAAAAAGAAAGACGCGCTTGATGGGAGTTGAAAATGAGTGAACCCAGCGTCGATAATAAAAAGTCCTTGAAGGATGGTGTCTGTTCCTAGAAGAAGAGAAAGGCCCTGGCTTGAAAGCGTACAGAAGCAGATGAAAAGTGATGGATGATGAAGAACTGTGGAAGAGAAAAGTGGAGGAAGAGAAGAAGAACACCTTTATTATAGACGTCGCAAAGAGAGCCTCCAGGATATCGTCGAACTCATCGACGTGAAAGAAAAGGCAGAAAAACTAGAATGGGGGTTATTGTGTGGAGTTTTGTCCAATCATTCTTGGGATCTCAGTAAGAAGCTTCCAGTTCGCATTGATGCGAACTATATGCTGTGACAGACTTCAAAGTATGCTTCAATTTGTATGGCCAGGACACAAGGCGAACTTCACTGCGCTCTTGGAAGACCCAAGAAACTTCCTGACTGCCTGTGAGTACAACATGTGTAAATCCTGTAAACAACGTAATTAATATGACTGACTGGTGTAACACCTGGGTGAACTTGAGGCGTGGTAATTGGATGATCTAAGTCACGGGACCGGGTTCTCGGCACCCCGGGTTCTCGGCACCCCGCTTTTGGCCTCAACACCACAACTATCATCAATTTAATTACCCAAAAAGTCAATATAATACCCTAATTTTCATCCAATCTTAACCTATAACGCCTTCTTATACAGAAGAAGATATACTTACAGCAATTAAGCTTATTCAAAACGGCCAATTACAAGCTAAAGCTATTAAAGAAGCTACTATACCCTAATTAAGCTTACAAGACCGACTTAAAGGTCTTATGTCAAATTATAGGGTTTTCTAATAATTATATTCTAATTAAATTACTCTTTTTCTCTATCTCTTAATTAGACTAACTATAAAGGTAATAGGTCTAGTAATTAGCTAATAACTCTATGACCTTTCCCTAATATTTATATATTATCTAATTTAATACCTCTCTTTAGAGAGGAAGATTCTCTTTCTCTCTAGATACTTCTATTTACTTCTATATAAGACATTTTATTATTAGCAGGGTAGCAGTAAAGGCTTAGAGCTATTCCTATTATAGGTTACTATAGTAATTATATTATATAAT
>JAADJG010000716.1:0-11696 GCA_012932025.1 Fusarium austroafricanum | reverse complement strand
GTAGTGGTTCCGACCCTTGATGTCAACAGATGCAGTGCATGCAAGGAAGACAGAGCAAGAAAGCGTCAGAAACACCAGTAGAACTAACGCAATCTAAGGTCCATGTTATGTTAAGTGAGTGAGATTTTAGTAGTCAATGACAATATTAATTATAGTAGAATTGATTTTCCTACCCGCTTTACAGCGGGTAGAGTTGAATTTATTGACAGGGGTAGAGTTTGATTTTTGTTAGCCAATTGAAATCCGTCAATATCTTACATAAGGTACGCGACGCGATAACCGCGTATAGCACCTAGAGCTGTAACTTCCACTTTTATTTTAATAGGTTGCCATTGAATTATTCTTACTCACCATGACGGAACTGGGCCCTATCATATGCTTTAAGTCCTATCGAGTGATGGTGTGCCAGACATGCAACTATGATTGTATATCAGATGAGGTACCTACTCATTTGCGCAATAGGCACAAATATATGACTCTAGCTGCGCGACACCAGGTGGCGGAGGCTGTCGATAGGCAATCAACAACCAACAATCAACGCTCGGCAGTCAAGATTCAGCAACTGGAGGGATTGAGTATTCTATAAGTATTTGACTTTAACAACAACCATCATCAACAGTCAACAGTCAACAGTCAACAGTAGCGGCCTTGCCAAGGGGCCGTAATAAGAAGGAATTTTGCATCATAATAGTCTCACTGGGGAGTGTAGATATACTATATAGATGCTCTTAAATGGCTTCTCCTACAGTTATAGCACGGCTGAGTATAGCGAAGTAGATTATAATGATACGAGTAACTTTGCATAACGCCTTTATCTCAACTAATTTCCTCAGCTATGTCATAGATTTCGTACTGTATGTCTTGCATATCAGCTCTCATATTCTCTATGGCCATTGCCAAGTCCTCAAGTCTTCTAGTTAGATAGTAAAGGCGCCACTGGCCTCGCGAGCTCCTGCGAACGTCTCGATGGCGTGTATAGGGTGTCGGAGAATCGCTCGAGCTGGAGAAACTGGCTGTCTCAACATTCGGGAGTGCCCTGCGCTCGCCGCGCCTTGTTATACGTCCGTACCTCTGACTCAATGTTGATTGAGGAACTGGAGGTGTTCGCGGAATCGAGATTCCACTACCTCCATCAGAATCGTGGACAATGAAGGCATCAGAATCACCGCTATCGTCCAGACCACGTTCGCTATGTTCTACGGGGCATTCAGATCTAGTAATATTCAATTTTAAGATAATACCCATACCTAAAGCTGAAGCTGTTTCGCTCATCGAATCGACGAAGGGTTCGTGGTCATGAGGGCAGTGATGCATTATCAGATTGTACCAATATCTTACTGCCACTAGCAAATAAGGGGCGTCTCTTAACCGAAATGAAATTCTGGAGGGAGGGGAGGTTCTGTTAGATATATACCACAGATGCATCATATGTATTGTTATGATATTTGCTCGCAAAGCTTTATGACCGTCCTACTTCAGAGTCTATTTGCGGCACAAGCACAACTTGGCCCTTACTCTCGGTGAGATACCATGCAGTACCCACCTGCCGGTAATACCCACCTGCCGGTAAGCAAAAAAAATATTTCCCCATACAAAATGCCCAATTTCACTTACACAGTACTTTATCAAAAGGAAAGATTTTTTCATGAGAAAATGTCTGCTGTATTAAGAATTGTATGGAATTTAATATTCCAGCATTGTCTAGTTAATGACGCATGCGGCATGGTCGCACGGCACTAATGTAAAATGTCTCAAAATGCCTCCCTTATCACCCAGCCTCCCCAAAGCTTCATCCAGAATTTTCTCTTTCCCACCTTTCCTCAATCGCCTTAAACATGCCTCGATTATCTTATACGGAGGAGGATGTTATCCAGGCCGTACTGGATGTCACCGATAATGACCTCTCCCAGAACCAGGCTGCCCAGAAGAATGGCGTCCCTCAAACCACTCTTTCTGACCGATTAAGAGGCCTACCGTCAAAATCAGAGGTCACTCAGCCTGCCCAGCTGCTATCCAAGTCGGAGGAGTCCAGGTTGGTCACCTGGATACTTCGACAAGAGGCCTTGGGCTACGCTCCTTCCCACAGTCAAGTCCGCGCCACCGTCGCTGCCCTCTTGAGACAGCAGGGCCAGGAAAGGCCTATCGGTGTGCACTGGCTAGCCAGATTCATTAAACGCCATCCCAATATCAAGACGAAGGTGGGGAAACGTCAGGAAGCTGCAAGGTTCAATTCCTTCACCCCAATGGCCGTCAATTGGTACTTTGATATCCGGGAGAGTGAATATGGCTGGATCAAACCGGAGAACACGGTTAATGTTGACGAGGGCGGGATCATGGCTGGATTTGGTGAGCATTGATTATTTTTGCTATGAAACTCTCTAATCCACTGAAAAAATAGGCTTGGATTCCTTGGTCATTGGCAGTAGCGACCCTAGGAGGAAGGCCTTCCTCAAGGGCTCGCAGTCCCGCACTTGGACTACCTTTATGGAAGCCGTCACCGCAGATGGCCGTCTTCTCAAGCCGGGGATTATCTTTAAAGGTAAAGAGCTCTAGCAACAGTGGTTTATTAACGAGCTCCGGGGAGTCGCCGACTGGTATTATATCACGTCCGATAATGGCTGGACGGACAACCATATCGCAGTCGAGTGGCTAAAGGAGGTCTATCTGCCTCAAACGCAACCGGCGGATGAGTCTGATGCAAGGCTTATCATACTAGATGGCCATAGGAGCCATGTATCTGTGAGTATTTACCTGTTCTAGATTGGAAATCCCTCTGATGGCGCTGACTGAGAATTCAGGATGAGTGGATGGCTACATGCTTTTTGAACAACGTATATTGCTGTTACCTGCCTGCTCATTGCTCTCACGGTCTACAACCACTTGATAATGGCCCATTCAATGCATCCAAGGCTGCCTATCGCAAAGAGCTCCAAAAACTGACCAGCCTGACCGATTCTGCGCCGGTGGACAAGGTCAACTTCATCAAGGCCTATGCCAAGGCCAGGGAAGTGGGTATGACGAAGAAAAATATCCTCTCAGGCTGGAGGGTGACTGGAAACTGGCCGATTTCACGGCGGAAAGCGCTCATACATCCTGAGATCCAGCCGGACAAGAAGGAAACGACGCCCGGGTCGGACGGCCACCGAGACGGGCAAGTCGACTCTGATAATACGCCAAAGACCAGCCGCCACATCCGAGATCTGGGGAAGAACAAGAGTCCGTCAACAAGAAGGCGCTATTCTGTGATATCGAGAGGGTTTGAAGCTCAAGAGTCAAAGATCGCCTCTCTAAGCACCAGAATAGCCAGTCTGGAGGAGGAAGTTGGGCGGTTGAGCAGAGGCAAGAAGAGGAAGGCGATACCGAATCCCAACAAAAGATTCATGACATTGGCGGAGGCTCTAGTGGCTGGTGAGACTATTTCCGGGGCAAACGAAGCAATTGAAGAAGCGGATGCTGTTGAGGATGTGATCGAAGTGGGAGGGATGGAAGAAGATGAGAGTTCAAATTCGGAGGGGGAAGAATTAGCTGTGGTACGCACACGCGCAGGGCGTGAGGTCAAAATACCGCGAAAATATTAAAATTTACTTGATTCTAAAACGAAATTCGGAAATAATTTCACGGGTTTTATTTTTGGTGAATTTTCCACATATGGTTGAAAAATTGCATTTTGTATGGGGAAATATTTTTTTTGCTTACCGGCAGGTGGGTATTACCGGCAGGTGGGTACTGCATGGTACCATGTAATCGCACTAGGTAAAGCATAATATGAAATGGTGCCTTTCATGCCGGATTCACTTCCGGTCTTGTATCAGTCATCTGAATCTAAAGTATAGTAACGTACAGGTTCAGAGGTTCCTCTTCTCTGTCTGTGTTACGTAAAAGCGCTGTTTTTAGCCTTCTTCCTGTTTGGAGGTTAAAGGGGGACAGAGAACATGTAGTCCCTCAACAATTTTTCATTTACTTGAGCCAGTATAAGTCATAACGAGTACGTGAGGTCCTTTTTGGCCAGAGCAAAGATGAAATAGAGGTTTCCGTAGGAGCTATGTGGTCTGAAACAATGGCCAGCCGATTATATGGCGCATCAAATCCACCATTGCATGTAACTGCAGTTCCATTGGAAATCTTTGGCTTTTGACACTACTGTCGCCTAGCCTGTAGTCTTCCTTATTGTGCCGTATCAAGTACATACATTACCTTGTGCTGGTCACCCTTCCAGTCTCAAACAGTGGGTTTGGGTAGAGCCATATGTGGCAATTAGGCTAGACGTTCAGAGAGTCCAGGAAGGGACACCATGCGTGACACGTGCTCGCGCTTTAAATATCAATTCTAAGGAGGACGTTTTACGATATGTACTAGATTACAGTATCAAAGTTGTCAAGCAGGATAAAATTCATGACCAAAGTTAACCGCATCCGATATCTAAATGTGGAACACTGTGCATTACAAACTTGCTGGCTAAAAACGATACAGTTGATGACAGAATTGTTGAAAATTATGAGCCCATCACCAACATATCCACTGTCATTTTAAGTTGGGAAGACTAGGGTAGAGAACCTAATCGAGCAGGAAGGATCAACACATCATCGGTGCTACGAACAGCTAATGCTCCATCACTTACAACATGCATCAGGCGTCAAATATAAGGAGGAACTTGTGACTCCTCAAGTCAACGTAAAAGAACGGCCATTCTTGAATGCGAAGTCAGATATTTACCAGGTTATCGTACAAACACGCATAATCCATCCACATCACTCGATATTGGCAAATAATCCAATAGGCGATTTTGCAACGTTGTTTTATCCCGATTTGTATGCCAAGAGCCAATAAGCTCTTTTTGGAGGTTTCAAATAATATAAAGTAGATGGTTTCTCTCATAATGGCGTTTGTTTTTGTGTTTAGACGAGAGAGAACGTTGATACTTGCTCCTGACTTCAAGTATCTTCCTCCAGGTCCTGCTTCGACTCTCAATGAAAGAACATGTTAGACACGGGTCATGTCCCAACTACAACAGTGAAGTCGCGCAAATTACTCGTAGAATAGATCACCAAGTACAGCAGCTTGGGGGTAGAACCAGCGTTTCCCACAGTTCTATCGCTTATGTGGATCGAGGTGACGATCAAGTGTCGCTTCGAAGAAGGATCGTAGAACTCAACCGAGAGAACGGGCGCCTGCACCATGAGGATAAGTACTTTGCTACATTGGCTAACGATGTACTAGTATCTCTCAAATCCTCGATCCAGTCTTGTCTATCCAAAATCCCTGACGCTCTGCTCTGTGATAACACAGCTACCTTGCACGGCAGCGAAATGGGGAGTAGCATCTCGCCAGCGTTCAGGCGCCAATGCCCGCATACTGACCCTCTCTCGAGCCTCAATCAGCATATGGTTCATATTCACGGTATCTCTGATGCACAGGATCCTCAGGTGAATTTGGTGTCTTCCTGGGGTCAGGGTGCGAGAAACCGCCCATTACCGCCGACTCCACATCCAATGTCCAAGTCTATGCTCGAGAAGTTGGAGATTAATCTCATAAGACAAAATGGGATGATGAGACAATCAATTGCATTGAATAGAAAGCTCGTTTATCGGGTGCTGCTGCGTTTAGTTTCTCAGATACGACTATTGGCTTCTGCGCTCCGATCGGTTGTCACGGAGGCAAACCTCTTGATTGAGCAATTGAATACCGACTGGCGACAGTACATTGAGGATGTTATCAAGGAGAAAACAGATCCAGAAATCCAGGACTCAGGTATCGATTCAGCCTGCAGCCTAGATGCCAAATATCACGCCGGCAACATTGACAATAGATCAGAGTCAGGATTAAGGGATTCGGATCTAAGTTTGAGCTATGAGCCAGATCCAGTGGAGCCAGGCTACAGTTCACCGATGAGCCCACCCATGAATAGAGGAATTTTGAACAGGGGAAAGAGCAAGGATGATCAAGGTCAAAGCTGGCCTTACGTAGAACCTCTTCGAATAACTCATCAGCAATCTCAGCCTCCCCCTGGTTGTGATACTGTGTCCTCGAAGGCTAAATTGAGGCAACGCCTCGCGATGCTTCATTATGAGCGCATGTATTACAGGAGACTGGCCAACGGGGCACTCGTTCGATTTGTACCTACAATAAAACATGACGTTCACGAGGTCCAGAATCTCTTGCACCAGTATAGCGTGGAGGAAAATAGACTCAGGGGCTTACTCCAGCAGCAGATAAAGCTTCGAACCACTCAGCATCCTAATGGCGATGGATAAGGACCAGATTTGTATTCGTCATGCCAAGATGATACATTGTATCAATACTGTACTGATAATCGCCTGGATAAGTTGCTTGTTTCGAACTCCATCGTCTCTCCTTTTTGTTGTTGATTTTGCTGATTCTGTCTCTTCCAGAATCACGTTCTTTATGGTGATGCCTCGTCCGTAATGAAAGAGCATTTCTATGGAATATAACTTCTGAATAGAACAGTAGTACGTGGAATACAACGTAGTAGCAATATGAAGCGTATAGATACTCATCAGTAGAACTTCATTTAGTGCAGGATAGTAGAAAGTACCCTACAGTCCATCATCACAATCAACGTCAATGTTTTCGTCGACGCATAGGCAGGTTTGGAGCTAGAACGGAGAGGGAGCCTCAAAAGGTCGCCGATTTTCGAATTTACACTAAAAAATATATCCGCTGCTATTGTGCTGCTATTGTCACGCCTTCAGGTTTCGTGGAATGAGTGAGAAAGGGCTATCGCTCACAGTACATCTCCGAGTCAAGTCAATCTTGCCACTACCCCTTCGAGAGCAGCTAGCATTTCGGAGAGTCTGGCAATTCAAGTTCGTACACAACAGAAGAAAGAAGCCGTTCACATGCGACAGAGAAGTCGAGTACGTAAATGGACTCCTGGGTAGAAGTCGACTACGTATCACATTTATTGTGCGCGGGGATGAATATTTATACCCGTCTATTGACTTTCAGCATCAGTGCCTTGAATCAAACTAACTTTATTAGTTTTTTTTAGTTTTTTTTTCCACTTCTATTTTTCCCAGCCACCAGCCAGCGATTCAATGGGAAGCAGCTCGCTCCCTAGCGTTCCTTCGCCTCCGCGCGTTGCGTCACCGCACGCAATGACCGTTGAGCAGCTACTCCATTTCCTACAAGAAAGGAGCCATCTTCTTACGCTGGAAAATGAAAGATTGCGCCCACAGTACGAGTTTCTCCAGGCCTCAGTCGATCAGAAAGAGGCTATGTTGAAATGGCAACAGCGCCTCATCTGCTTAGGAGAGGAGCATGTGGCCTTGCTAGAGAGAGTACTTCAAGGCCAGTCAACCGAGACGGTGCCCTCGACGGAATCGCCGCCACAGTTCATGGAGCATCAGTTTCGGCAACAGACCTGCAGCTCACCTCTGAACACACCACCGAACCTGAGACTTGAGTCGAATCAAGCCGGTGACAGTATATCGTTTGCGGACGGCGTATCAGAGGATGATTGTAGACGAGGCATCACTCAAGACCATTTGGAGGCGATACAACGGTGCACCGAAGAAGAAGCCTTGGCTTATTTAGCATCCTACTGTTAGGTTCATTTGAATTGAGTGGAGAGAGATTGCCTTTTATCGTCTTCTCGGTAACCGCCTGCAACGTATAAACGAATATATCGGCGCTTCCTGCCGGCGTAATCATTGACTACGGCCTACGTATCAGTCTCTACCCGCGCGGCCTATTCAATCTAATTCAGCCTTTGATAAGAAAACTCTTATTTTCCTCCCCGTTAACAAAATGCTCCATTTACCTAGAGTAGATATTGTTTTAGTTTGAGCCTGCCCTAGGAGGTTGTCATGAGCCGGATCGAGATCTGCATCCCATCTCTGTCCAGTACAGCAAAAGACGGTGCAACTTTGCTTTGCAATTTGGAGATTCACCATGTTATTATTGCATCACCACCCAATCGTCTTTGTGAACTCAAACCTGACTCAATATTATATTTTGGTATGTTGAGTCTTGTGATTACCCTTATTTACTTTCATACCCGTGCCGTGCTACTTTTTCATCCCATCATGTACCTACAGAGAACACGCACAAATATGTATACACGTATTTTTCAATCTTTACACCTGGTACATCCATTCCACTCGAGCCTGAGGCTCAGCTCTTGAACATCGTCTTTATGAGCCGCTATTTCCTTGCCCTCCGTTCTTCATCAGATTTGAAGGGTCCACGGCAGAGTCCAAGCCCATCTGGAAAGAAGCGCCTCGGCCTGTGGATCCTTGTGCAGGAAGGTTGGGCTGACCACCAATCGTGCGTAATATTGTCTCTCCGAAACGTTGTGGTAATTGGCCATTGCTGTAGATCCTGTTAGCAACCATGGGGAAAAAAGGAAGAAGGAAAAAGGATAAATTGAAAAAGCAAATTCACAACAATCAGGATGTGACCAAGACTCACTTTGTTTCAACTCGCTTAATGCTTTCGAAAAGGATTAGCAAAGGAAGAACGGCAGAAAAAAGCAAAGAAGGCTCGACGGATATGACGACTCACACTGTCAGGGCTTCTTTCAATCTGGGGTATAGCTAAGGTGTCAGCGATGACCCATCCGCCGGCAATGAAAATTGCGTTACTTCCAGGGCACTCACCTGTCATCAGTCGTCGCTTGTCTGCCAAACGAGATCGGGAACGTCAGCTTCCAATGTATTCACAGCGATTACCGACCACTGGAGGTTTGTGGGACCGCTCACTTGTCCTTGATGTCTGCCATTCTACAATTCAACCAAATTCATAAGCAACAGCCTTCGAACGATGCGACTGCGAGAGCCAACGTAATTTCACGTATGCCTGACGCTTAACGAGGGACAACTGTGATGCAATGATGCAAGGCTAACTCACTTCTGGTTTAGGATTTTTATATCGGACTTAATACCGGATAGGGTTTCCATAACATATTGGATGTATTGCGGGACTGGTTCCTCTTCAAAGTCTTCGTCGAAGCTAGCTCTATGCTTTTAGTCAGACCGTTTTCATGCAAGCAGTCAGTGCGATTGACGCTGCCCAAGTGGGGCATGGCGGCGGGAAGGACGAAGGATCACGTCAAACAGTGTGGAAAAAGACAAATATAGATGGGGATGGGGAACAAGTATAATGAAATGGAAGAGAATAAAGGCGGGCAAAATGGAAACAAAGAGAGGGAAAGTAAAGAAGATAAAAGTAAGAGAGAGGGGGGGAGGGGAGGAAGAATGAAAAAAAAATAAAAAATAAAAATAAAAATAAAAAATAAAAAAATAAAAATCAGGAACAGAAACAGAAACAGGACAAACTCTTCATCGGGATAAACCATCTCGTCATCTTCATCGTCCTCGGGAGTAGCGACACGCTGTGGCTCCCGGTCATACATACGATCACGAACTGGAATCATTCTTCCTTGCCGAATCCTATCGACAGACCGTGGATAGCCCCCCCGTGAACTATATCGGACGTCCTGAGGTGCCTCAAGGACAGTCTGGTTATACCTGCCCCGGATGCCCCTCCTAGCAATACGCGGAGCCGCCTGCGGTGCTAGCACTGGACGGTGCGACCGGATATAGGCTTGGGATGGTCTAGGCTTTGAAGGCTCCATAGACAGAGAATTAGATGGAATGAATCAAGGCACCTGTACAGTATAGAAAAGAATGACAGAAGGAGCAAAGATAGGAAAGGGAAAGCAAGAGGAGGCCGCTCAGGAGACTGATCGAGTGACTGAAGGACTGTGCCAGAGCTTACCATGCAGGTGCAGTGATGAATGTATCAGCGTCCAATTCTTTCCTCCATCGCAGCTTTATATATAAGAAATGGCCGTTACCGACAGTTTGGTTCAGCTGAGGCAGCTGCAGCCCTCCTGTTGAGGGGCCGACTGGTCGAGTACCCAGTCATTATCGGAGGAAGATTACCTTGCACGCGGCTTTGCGTTCCTTCTGAAAGTCCTCATCAAGATGCTGTTTTGGATTTTTGATCATTTGTGTTGAAGACATCCGAACATAGACGATTTACGGCCGCGATGCACGCGTCCATCTTTTACGCTTGCCTACTGCCCTACGAGTAGGCACCATTTGGCGCCGTCACTGTCTAGTTGATGATGTCATTGGAGCTTTAGCATCCTTTCGCACGTCTTGTTTGGGCCTCGATGCTCGCACCTATTTTTTTTTTTTTTTTTTTTTTTTCCTCTTTCAAGTCCGATTTCTGTCGGACTTGGGCCGACGATCCGACCATTTCCTAAGTCAGAGAAAAACCCACAGCGGGTCCTCATGGCTGTTGAATGAGAAAGACGATCATTTTGGGGGACTCATTCACTCACTCCTAGCGCATGTTTAGTAGCGGGGTTGCTGGCATCTCTCCTTTCTATGTAGCTAATCTTGTGTCTCGACGTTGGGACGTCGCCGTAGCTCGTCAGCGTAGTGGATAACATAGGGCTATGGCGCTTTGACAAATACAGTTAACTACTTTCATTTCTCAAGGATGGAGGCAGCTCCGAAAATATTCGGAGGGCACAGGTATTGCTGAAAGCTTCCGGGCAGTCCTAATTCTGCTGACTCGTTTCTTTGCAGATCTTCTAGCCGCGGTTAACTTCCGGCCTGCCTGGCTTGACCCCACCATGTACAACGTCAGCCAAAACTGGCTGGGGCCGTTGAAGCCAAGTGCGGTTTCTCAGTCCAATTTTGGCTCGCAAACTACTTCACAAGGCAACGCGCACAGTTTAAGCATGTCATCCCACGTTGTTAATAGGCACGTCATCCCACGTTATTAAGCGGCATGGCCCCATCCATTACCCAATCACCGCCCAACGAGACTAGGCTATCAGCATGCTAAAACAGCAGGATGTACCAGAGCCCCTCACGCCTCACAAAGGCTCAGGAACAAATATCTTAGTAATGTAGCTGTATGCTTTAAGCAACTCTGTGGAATGGAATACCCACAGGGCCGAAATACTTCAGGTTTCTAGGGCCAAGCAATTGGGCAGGAGGGGAGTTGGTAACCCCCAGTGGGGTCAACTAGAGAGACAGTTTGATAGCAAATAACCTGCGGCGCCTTACAGGCCATTCTGACACCAGGATAAACGCGTGACATCTCATCCAGCGTTGACACCATGAATGAGAGGTTGGGAAGAGAAAACCCAACGCCAAGTGGTAATCTACCACAACTTCTAGACATCCTCTCCCACCCCAAGTTACTTGATTTTCTAAAAGGTCTCAGAATTCGACGTCTTTTCAGGTCGTATCAATCTGCCACACAATTAACGCGAGATAATACTTAGTATATTGACAAGTCGATGGCTTGTCACTGTTGTCGTTGTTTTACAATTCTTATGGTTATCTCATATCACAGCGAACACGAGCCCTCCTGCCCTTTTCCGGTGGAGTTCATCATTAGCTCCGCTAATCAATTGTTCCACCAGCGAGCGACAGCTGACAAGTTTGTATAGAGCCAGCAACGGTTTCGTTATCTCCTCGCCCAGGCCATTCTTAGTTCGGCAGCTGGGCTGTTTGATTTTGCTTGTTGACGCAGATTCTGGCAGCCATGATACCCCTGTGCTAGTGCGGGTGCTGTCATTCTGGGTAGCTTGCCTAGCTTCAGTCTAACTTTGATGATCTACGTGGTCCGGCACCAGTTCTTCAGCGCCTCGCTTCGTTCGACCCCGGTCGCTAGTCAGTGTCAAATTTTGGCTTTCCTGTAGTAGTTCACAT
>JAADJG010000714.1:0-21119 GCA_012932025.1 Fusarium austroafricanum | reverse complement strand
AAAGAACTCTACTAGAGTTCCTATTGTTATTGACTACTAGGCTTAATAAAATAATTAATAATTATATATAAAAGAGGTATGGCGTCTACTGCCTTGATGATCTCCTCAATCTGATCGGCTGCAATCTTTGTATGCTTCTGCTTTTCGGTAGTCGTTGCTTTTGTCTAATCTCCATATTCGGCTTATCATATCCACCACCTGCTGAAGTTGGTAAGCTTGGCGTCAACGAAGCGGTTCATTGTTGATCCGAGACCTTTCCGAAGTCGCCCCGCTTTTTGTGATCGCAACAACATGAATTGACACAAAGAAAACTCAACATCATCACCCAGAGTGCTTATTCCAAGGTTCCAAATAGCATGGTTTTTGAGCAATACTCCGGCGAGGCGGATGAGCGAGGGCAGAGGCAAATGCGACTGTGGTTTCAGAGGCTCGCTGAGTTAGAATATGGGGTGACGACTGGTGTTGCACGGAGGTGTTGGGGTTCGGAGGGGGATCCACCTCGTCTCGATGAAGGTGCTGATCTAAGTTCATCTCTTCGTACAGTCGATGCCGTATTCTGGCTTGCCGATGATGCAGGTTCAATCGTCTATGACGGTGAGGCACGTCGTTCGATGCAAGTGATGTCCTGGGACAAGATTCACAAACAGGAGTGAATAACCCGGTGATCTAAAGCGGATGGAAGGAAAGAATATGCCAAGAAAATATGGTAAGGGGATGGGGCTGGTGATTTTAGGGACTGAAATATAAAGTTGCCCAAGCTCGCTGCCGTCTCCGCCATGAGACCCCGCTCTAGTCGGATCTGCAATCTGTCATCATTCTGATGCATACTGTCTTGTGCTCTCTTCGTTTAGTCGGATAAAGAACTTCTGCCCAAGGGGCACTCGGCTCCTCCTGGAATGCTCAGTTAGCACCTCCATTTATAAAACCGAGCCATTGTCAGCACTCAATTACATGCTTAGAAGCTACGGCCGCCTTCGACTTACAGAATGTGGGGCATTTCTGTATTTCGAGACTTGTATTTCTCGCTGGTGTTGGCGTTTCGAGGTCGAAAGAAAAACAAGACACAAAGTGCTGTGAGTTACAAATCTATCACACCTCACAGCATCCTTGCTGACTGACGAAGAATCATGCTTATGTGTACGTTGACTGCTACGACAACTTTCTGTTGTCTGATTCTGTAGGATTCCTTTATTCCCGAATGCGTCTATAAGTCGATGGCCGGTAACCAGAGCTTTAGGAATCCGTCTCCTCGTTTGAGCGGCTAGCCAGCGATGAGTAACGCAAAGTGAGCCCTCTGCTCATGAGAGGGTGAATTCTAGTCCCTAAAGGGGAAAAGAAAAAAAAAAAAAAAAGAGAGAGAAAGAAAGAGAAGAAAAGAAGGAGGAACAAAGGCAAAAAGAAAAATAGTCGAGCATGATCAGAAGCATCAGTTCTCAATGACCTCACGGTGAAGACCACTTATGAAGACCATTCAGGAGCGCGATTGCTGGACAAGCGGATACGACATGGGAAGGCAGAGTACGTTGTAGAATGGAAGGGCCGGCCGGAAATGAAGAAGTCGTGGGAGAACGAAAGGGCGATAAGCCGTGTACGAATCAGTGAGTCAGCCCGCTGGGCTGAAGACTTTCTCCAGTGGTAGCTATTCATTAGTAGCTGTCCCTTATGCACTGCGTGCTGGCTTAATTGCTTCCAAGCGGTCTGTCAATGACTGAATTGTAGGATCCGACGTTTCGAGCTGAACGTTGAGGTCAAGTTTGCCTCGAGCCTTGCAATATGACACACTCGGAAGATAATATACCTGCTCGCAACCATCGGGAAATAAAGAGTGGAACAGTTGAACTGAATCAAAATCGATGCGATTTTCCTCACATATTGTTTTAGTTGAAGACAGGAATTCTTTTATGATGTCGTGACGGATGAGAATGTGACAGTAAGAGTTGTTGGGGATGCCGATATTTTCACCCCATAGGAGAAACTGTGTTCCTCAATATTTATGGTAGTTCCCCTCACCCTAGTCTCCTTTTCCCAACAGCATGATGTGGTCGATTTTCGAATGAATGGGCTATAGACCGCGCAAGGATTCCCTTTCTCCCGGAAGAGATACGCGTCACTGAAGAATCATATGGCATTCAACCATGAATATCACATTAGAGCGTTTGAAGACCTGATTCTCCTGGCCTCGTGACCGGTTTTCAGTAAAATTTAAATGTAACTTACTCTAAAATGGGTTTAGAAACATTTCAAACGGCCACCATGCCCCCTGATTCAATATCCTCTGCCTGGCCAGTTCCGATATCACCCCTTGCTAGACGTGGATCGGGGCTATCTATCAATACAACACTTCGAGGGCTTCAAGTGGATGAGGTTGCTTGGGACTCATTCTGGGAGTTTTGATGACAGTGATTATTGTTAGCACTTAATATCAGAAAGAAAGAAATATCATACGGTCATTGTCATCTCAGAATCCCAATTCATTCGGATATACAAGTTTCTGGACGGACTAAGGAGCAGCATAGGCTCTATTCCAGTATGACACACCCTCCTTACTAGCAGCTGCCTTATTCTTCCGTACATTCTCATTCATCGGGTTTACATATTCGCTAGATGGAGTCGAGGGGTAAGGGAGTAAATTGTTCATAGGCATCCCAGCACCTGCGGTCTAATGCCACATTCAGGGTTAGCGTGAGAACGACACAATTGCGCCTAGGAAGACTAAACCAGACAGAAATCGCACCAGGCACCAAATATCAGGACACTGTTGCGGCACTTGGCAGAGCCCTGTTCGTGATCAATACTCAAGATTTTGAGCCAGGAATGGAAGCTTACATAGTAATTCGCACAGGGGCTAGTCATCTTAGGGAAAATATTATCGATCAAAGATAGCTTAACTGTATGTCGATTCTCCAAGGGAACGAAGAGGAAAGGTGTAAAATGGATCAGAAAGAATGAGATCAAGGATCCGCAGGGCCAAGGTATGAAATCTTCCTAGTACAGCCTTCAACGCAGCACAGCCGGAAGGGGTAAAATACTATCTATAAATTAACCAATGACCCAACAGGTGGAGCGGATGTCATTCTGATGGCAAAATTAGCCAGCTTGTACCGTTGTGGGTGCGATTGGTTTGGCTGTATTGATTAGGCAATTCTGAGTTCAATTGGCGGGTGGCCATTGCCATTTACGCTAAACGTGAATGCTAGTTCAAGAACTGCCAAATGATTTTGCCTTATAGAGCCGGCTGCAGTGTAATGTTGTGTCTGCATGGTGGTAGGAAGCTTGCTCTGGTCAACCTAGCCAAGATGCTGAACCAATCTCAAACGTCCAGCTATTTGCTGTGACAGGCGCTGGTTTCAGAAAGTTCGCTATTGCCATGCCATATCGTTGCAAAGCCGTATGCGTGACACCTTGTTGACCAAATCGTGCATGTGGAAAGTTCCCTGCATCGTGGCTCATGTTTGGTTAGCAACAGGTAGGAGGCTCGAAAAGGTCACATGCTAAATCCATGCAAACTGCGCAGCCGACGCCGTTTAACGCCTACTATGCAAGCCCCAACACTTTTAACTAGGTCTATAACGTCGCGATTCGGTTGCTCCCGAGTTGATGGAGGCATATCTATATTTCTTAGTGGAATAGTCTGAGCGTCTGGGCTTTGTTGTATTATGTCTGTGGTTGTTCACGCTGAAATAACCATGGTGCGCGTATATAAAATAAGGCACAGACCGGGACGGTCTTGCCGCAAAATAACCTTCCCGCAGGTGAATTAACCTTTATCGGTAGGAAAGCCCCAAGTGCCATTAGGGATGCGGCTAAAAGGTCCCGGAGTTATATTTTTAAGCGTTCGAGTTAGTCACAAAAGTCACGCCCACGACATCGCACAGCTCTTTCTGGACCCTGATAAAGCCATCATGGAAGTTCTCAAAATAAAGGCGCTTCTCGGGCAGGAACTGCCAGGACTAGAGGTCGTTTTAAGTGATGCGTAATTTGATATGTGAGTAGCTCAAGGATAATCCCAACTTCGTCTCTAGCACTACGTTATTTTATATCGTAAGCTGGTAAATAATAGCCGCTCGTAACAATGCAGCGGTACGATATACGCTCACTGATGTCGGAAAACAGATCTCGTTATCACTAAGGATTACGCCACGTTTCAAGATATCAACGTGGCGCTCGAGCTCTTCTTTAACGCTTACGTGAATGGCTTACTGTGACCAGCCGACGCGTCACCTACGCGGTGCTGATCATAAATCCAATCCAATCAAGCAAATTATCAAACAAATCAAAACAAACGCACCAATACCTTGTTTCAAATCAAGCAAAATATCAAATCCCAAATTAAAAAACATAGCTTGATAAAGCAATACTATGGGAGTCGAAGGTGCTCTCAAAAGGCCTAGGATACAATCAAATCAAATCAAATTGAGGAACCTTCCGACCATTTCCTGAATCAAATTGAGAGAGGTTGTTTTCCCTTCTCTCTTCTGATCGTAACCCTATTAGAGGGAGCAGGTGGAGGCCAAAGCGCGAGAAAACCGAAAGTCCACGCTATGTTTCAGAGAGCTGGTAGCTCACAGCTGGGTTACGAGAGTATGACATCATCGGTCAATGGGCGCCATTCTACCAATGCCGACAGCTTTCTGGTGTCCTCTGTGACCTGGGAGCAGGGTTCAAATCCACGACACTCCACGACACATTTGTGAATATGGCGTGGATATGGATGCTGACTAATAATTTCGATGTGGAATGGGTGGAAATGGATCCATTATGGAAATGAATCCATATTGTGGAATTTGTGGGAAACCTACTTTGTCTAACAATGGTAATTAGTGGATCGCATCCATGCCTTGGTGACGTCGACGTTTTTGTCACTCGTCCATTAGAATCCTATCTAGCGACCCGATCAAACCGGCACGCAACCAACTCCGTAGTGTCTGGCAAAGCCCAATTGTACTGGCATCTAGCCTATTGCGGCTCTTGGTAACCATGCGGCCAGTGGTCGAGAATAGCCTCTCACACTCGGCTGACATTGGTGGCACAGTAAGCAGATCCAAGGCCATCCTAGACAACCGGGGGTATTTGAGCCGCCTTATGTGCCAGTATTCGTAGGGATCTGTGACAGAAGCATCAGCATCCTCGATATCACGCTGCCACTGCTCGTATTCATCAAGATCCAGACCGCCAACTGAGGACCTAGGGGATTGAGCTGGGGATTGAATTGGCGACTCGGTAACAGAAATCCCTCCAGTCGTCAGTCCTCGCTTCTTTGTGCGCCACGCTGTGAACTTGTTTCTTGAGGTCTTCAGCCGCTTATTGGCAGGCAACTCAATCTCTGGGTCATCAACCTCCAGGTCCCTATACTCTCTCTCCCAGAGATCCTGGACCATCTCCTTCGCCTTGGTAATCCACAATTGCCTTTCGTCGTCGTCTCCCCACAAATCGTCAAACAGTGCCCACCGGTAGGCAGGATGAAGAACTGCAGCGCCATAGATCAGGGGGCTATCGTTCAGATGCTCGTAGTATTCGTTCAATTTGAGCCAACCCAGGTTGATGTTGACAGCGAGGTGATGGCCGTCCGGAAAATTGGCGACTGCTCTTTTCGCGGATTCGAGGGTTTCGAGAAGAAATTCGTACGCGTGAATAAGATCCCAGCTTGTTCCTGTACAAGTCAGCTGTTAAAATAAGAATCGGGCCGCTTTTGAGAAGTCTAAGGCTTACCAGACAGTGGAGGGTCGATCTCGTTTTCCTCGACCTTTCTCTGGTGTTTTCCCTGTCCATCGCCCTCAAGGCCTCTCACAACCAGCTGGAAGTCAAGCAAAATGTCGTAAAGAGTCCCGAGCACATGCCAATCATCAGGTGTCATGCGATTCTCTTCCTTCAGGAAGAAGGGCAGCTTGGAGCCCTTTTTGATGTGGCCAGCTCTCGTCAAGTTGACCTTCTCCCACTCGTTTGACGCTCTCTGGACAAAAGAATTATAAAATGGCCTCAAGACGAGAGCGCGTTCAATCATCGAGAATTGAGAAAGCCACCGGGTAGAATTGTCGACCACAACTCCAACTGGACGGTGTTTCTTGAGCTGAGCGTCATCAGAGAGTTGGCTCTCGACAGCCTGTACCTTCTTGAGCATATCGGTCCACGTGTCCGATCTGCTCACCTCCTAGGTCTTCGTGAGTATAACAAATAAAGCCGGGGACTCAGCCACCTACAACAGCAAAGTTATGCCATTTTCCAACAGAGCCTCGCCTCCTCCAGACTTCATGCTCCTTCGCTGCCGTGTGAAGTCCTTCGAAGACCTCTTTCTCGAAAGCATCCGGGTTCTTGCCATACAGCATCTGTTTCACTACTATGTTGACAACGTGGCCAACGCAGCGAACCCATCGCTTCTCCCAGTCGAAGCCAAATTCTAATCCAAGCTCCCCCATCGAGGTTTTATTGTTACCGGCATTATCCAATGTGAAATATCCGAGTTTATTGCTGATCTCGTACTCCCGAATGATCTCGATAATCTGCCCGGCGATATTCTCGCCTGTGTGCCGCTCTGTAAGCTCAGGCAGTCCGAGGACACACTTCTGTGGCCGATTGTTTGAATCCCGAAACACACATGTGATGCCGTATAAGGCGTGTCGGTTACCAGACTTCCAGCCATCGTACTGGATATGGATCTGTCCCGGACTCTTTCGCAAAGCATCCTTCACTCTTTCCATGTTGTTGGTAAATTCTCGTTCTGCGATGGCACGCACGGTCACGTCAGTAATGTTAGCTTTTGTGATCTCAACAGATGGATTGAGGTAGTTGAAGATGTCTCGAAGATCTTGATCGTTGACGATCGAGAAGGATTGGTTAGAATTGACAATCCAGTTGACAAGTTTCTGCTGGAATACAGTTTTGTCGAAACGTTTGATCAAGGTATTGATCAAATCTTGTTCCTTCGGCTCCTTCGGGTTCAACTGTAGGATTGTTGCAATGGACTGATGTGCTTTCTCGGATGCCTTTGTAGGCTTTTGCCTCTTGCCTGTCGGATCCATGATGCCATTGTGGTCCGTGTACAGGTGACCCTCAGCGTTCTGCAGCCCTTTGATGGCATAACTCTTTGGCCTCGGCCGCTTTTGCTTGATGCAAAGGCAACACACCCATCGGCGTTCCCCCTTATCGGCATGCTGGATATCGTAGCCGAACTGATATACCCATTGACGCACTTGGCCGTCTCTCTCCGTCAAGGTCCAGCCTTTGTAGAGCTGAAAGAGTCGTTGATTGTCTTCTTCTGTACGTTCTGGAACGGGTGTGGTTGACTTGGTAAGATGAAGGGTGGCCATTTCGGTTTGGAGTACTCAGGGCGTGAGTAATAGTAAACCCTCCTAGAATAGACTTGTTTGAACTTTGTCTACGGGTAAACCGGAGTGGAAAATTGTTGCTATTGCGTTATTGGCGATGGAAAGTACTTAGGGTATGCGCTATTTCACAAGGAAATCCAGGTATTTTCAAACCCCACATAAATTTCCATTCCTTTCCACAATTTCCACATGTGGAACATGTGGAAGGGGTTCCGTGGCGTGGATATGGAAATGCTGAAGCCTACGTGGAATGGAATGGAATGGATATGGATCCACATTATGGATCCATATGTGGATTTCGTGGTATGGATTTGAACCCTGTTAATGACAGACAGCTGACCGCAGGTCCACCGAGCGTTCAGTGGCATTCGTGACAGACTGACAAGTGCAGGCGAGCAACTCAAAAGCGGCTCGGTGAGTCACTCAGTGGTGCAAGAGGATATTTGCGGCATGGCAATGAGGGGAGCCCGAATGGGCAATCATTGCCTGTCGTATGTTTCCTGAATTGTGAGGCATCAAGTTGTTGTTAGGTGGATCGGCCGGCTCCGCGAAGATAGCTAAGACCAGACGAAGGAACCTGTATTATGGATTTGCCCTTAAAGAAAAAAGCCTCCTGATGCATTAAAGGTATTAGCTTTAATAGAGCTTCCTGTCTCGCCTCATTAAAAATACCGATGAGTTACTTCGTATATAGCGGCAGGGGTGCGCTATTTTCTTAACCTAACGTTATATGACAATAAATAAAAGAAATATATTAAGGAAATTACTTTATAATAATGTATACTACGTATACTACGTATTAAAAATAATAAAAGGTATATTATAAGAAAAATGAGTGTTGTTTTAGAGCTTTATTAACTGCTAAGATATAGCTAGCATTATTAGCTAATAAGACCCTGTTATTTGTCGAAATATGTTATTTGTCGAAATATGTTATTTGTCGAAATATGTGATATATCAGTCATGCGTTGAGAGTGCGGGTTGGGGCGGCGTCGTGTGTGTTGAACAATACACTGAGAAATTCCACAGTAAATCAACCACGTCGGTGCACGAAATAAAACGTGGATCAATTGATACCTTTCAGCGTAATTAAACTATTTAGAACATGCTAGAGAATTTTACATACTGATAGAAGAGGCTACTGCTGAGTAAAGACAGAATTCGAGGTTGATCTCATATCCTGTGATCTTGATCCTTGATAGTGGCTTGAGAAATGGGCGAATAAGAGGAATTATAAAATGGGAAGAACCCTGTCGAGTCTTTGAGCAGCCAATACGATGCATTATAAAATCGAAAGAACCCCGCCATATCCTCAACAACGAATGAGAAAATACTTTGGTTCGCTATACCCTGCATATCCTCAGCAGGCGACATCGTCAAGATGAATGACAAGGCGGCTCAACTGCATCACAGATGAATGAAGACAGTTCTACATGAGGAACCTCTTATTCGCATCGGAAGTACAAGTGCATCAGTTGAGGAATAATCTTACTTATCACATGACAATGGAAATGAAACAGAAATGAACTTGAACTTAGACAAATAATGTTATAGATGTGTATTGTAATGTTTCCTCGTTTTGACTTACAGGTCAGTCATTTTAAATATTTACCATTATTGGTCATTGTAGGAGGAATGCCCTTCTGAACTAGGACCTCACCAATTCGTTTTGCTGAATGTGACGCACTCCCTTGCTACTGCGACCGCCATAACCACCAATATCTTGACCTTGAACCAATCACCTATCCTAGTCACGGCATAACCTGGTCAGTTCTATCACCGCCACTACAACCTTCTTATTTCCCAGTCCAATCAGATACGACAGAGTGCCAGGGTTCGCAAACTATAACGGCCTACATCTCGCAAATAGTCTTTTGAACTCATTAAAGAAAGGCGCACTAATGTAAGTGACAGCCAATTACAATTATGGCCATTTCAAGGGGAAAAAGGGGGATACTATGAACTAAGTAAACGTAAACAAGTGCGGGAGGAAATAGCAGAGCGCGAATTCGCGAGGAGCATCGTGATGCATGCCAGTTCATAATTCTCACTCAAGATGGGTCGTCGAGCATTGACCGCACAGGAAAAAGCGGAACGGCAGAGGCAACGGCAGGAGGCACTCCATGCGAAACAGACACTGCGACTTGTTCGGGAGCATGCTCTGGATCCACATCTACGCGTGATCGTTGATGGTGCACTGCTTATATCATCCGCGTCACAGACCATTGCAGCTACTATAGGTTCGTTCGGATCCAGTTCTTCTATCAATCCATATCTACTGCCTAGCGGCCTAACAATGAGGCTTATATGACCAGATCGACCGTACGCGAACGAATATCACAGTCCTGTGGATCCGCCAGCGCGAGAAAGGCACGCAGCTTCAACGCCTTCTGAACTGCCAAGTTGTCCGGGGCCATCGACCGTACAGCGAGACGAAGGATCCCACAGTTCGCCGTTGATTGCCAAGCTCTCCGCCCTTGACATAAGGGGTGATGCTTCGACACGGCCAAACGCTGCGACTCACGGTCCAACCGACCTCAGGCCCGTCCCAGTACTGCCACCTATTTTACAAAATGACGAGCACAATCATAGTCATTATGATGCCCAAAATTCTCCGTTCGATGGCGATACCGAAGTCTCCATATCCGAGGATTGTTCCGCAGCAAAATCGGCAAACCCAGTATTGTCGTCGTCCAGTCCGATGCATCCATATGAGTATCCCGTTTCCGAATTGGTAAGTCCCTCTTCACAAAGGCCAAATGCACGAACCTGGTTCACGTCATCATCGGCTCCGTCAGCTACTGAACCCCACGACCCGGTTCTCGACGGCTTCCTCCGTCCAATCGACTGGCAGGAGACGTCAGAAAGCGCGGACTTTCTATGCATACAGAGCGGCGTGTATGAAAAAGTATTTCGGTCATTCTTTGCTCGTGAATGCGAGTGTAACTGCAGTCAGCCCAGCTTTCTTATGAACTCACTTTTACAAGCACAGATATACTGATATATGACCCGATGTAGGTCCACGTTCATGCAAGATTGCCGAGCCCGAACACGCTCATACACTTCAAGAAAGAACCGAGTACATTCAGCGTTCTCTTCCGCCCTTACACTCTGTCTTCAATGACCTTGGGGCGCAGACACGTAACACTCACGGCTCCTTTTCCAGATGGGATAGCTTCCTCTCCGACCAACCATCAGAGCCGCTTTCCTTCCGCAAGACACAGGCTTCCCTCACCCCAGAATCAGTGACTATTACGCGCCAGTGGGACGTTGACAGTATCTGGTTCGGGGCAAAGAGTCTGTCTGCCATCCGAGCCCCCAGCCACTTTCGACTCTCTTTTTTTCCCGCCTCACAAGAGCAACATATCCACCGCGCAAGTGATCCAGCCTCACGGTCTGGACCTGGCACATACGCGACACACATCCATCGGCACCTTTACCACCGCTGGCGTCCGATTCTCTGTTCTGCTGTTTTTCCCCAACGGGGCTCGATCGCACACAAAGGCTTCTGCTAACAGCCTTTCCCTAGCACGATGTAAGGATTTATACGACGAGATTATCCTTCCAGCTATCTTTGAAACGGTCCCTGATTATGTGCAACAAGAGATACCCAGCTCGTACGACCTTCTATACGCAAAGTCTCGTGCATACCAGGAGAAACCAGGTGCTGGTCGTTGGAGCGCCGAAGATGAGAGCCGAGCGTTTCGCCTGTCCTATAGCATCCCTGCCAGTAACCTTGCAGACTTCTGGGCATCGGTAGTAGAGAAAGCGAATGTGCATCGTGTCCAAACAAGGAGAGGAGGCACCGTTCCATATTTCGGAAACCCTCGTCTACTCTTCCAAGCACATGATCTGAAAAATACGTTTGCATCGCAGACCCTTAGGGGAAGCTTGGTTCTATTTCGGGACATCGTCCTGGCTGGACTTGATGCAAACCAGATTGACATGCACTCTTGCTGGCTCGATGTAGGTATGCGAGATCACGTTCGTCAACCATCATCTCCATCGCTGATCCATCATGGAGGCGAGCCTTGGACACTTCTGTGTAAAAGCGCTTGTTGTGAGCACCTCCATGGCCAGCTGGGTGGCATAGTCCCTGAAGCCTCTCTAGTTGCCGACCAGTATCGGTCATATCTTCTTCGTGATGTGGGAACATATTATGCAAAGGCAAAGCCAAGTCAGTCATCGAACCCTGGCCACCCAGAGGCTAGATCACCCGGCATCATTCGGGCCAAGGCATATAATTGTAGTAAAGACCTCTTCGGGGTCATGTTTAGCGATTATCAGCTCTTCAGCCCAGGGTTATTGCCGCTTCTGGCTTTTGACGAGGCAATGTTGAAAGATCTAGCGGCTACAGATCAAAACCGTCAGCGTGCCTTCGTATCGCAGCTTAACCGCTCCTGTCTTGTAGATGCCTGGGAAGCTAATAAGCGGCATATGAGAGCTATTGCTACTTTGAAACGGTATCCGAACTTTGGGATCCGGAAAGAGGTCACCCTCCGTCTCGATGTTATCCTCACCATGTGGGCTGATGGTATGCTAGACCCTGACCAAAACCCTCATACCGGCCCAGTATGCTGGGATGTTCCCTTCAATTCGGCGGCCAGTGAGCAAGAGTATAGGTTTGATAACTGGATCTGGCGGCCAACCTGGACGGTGCTGACCCGCGGCCGTGGCCAAAGGTCGATCAAGCAGCGACGTGGTTTAGGCTTGGGTGATATAATAGACAATTCTGGCACGTTCTGGATCCCCGCTGGTCATTTTGATTGGCAGAGAGGTCATATCGCGCTCGAGGTTTTGGTCGACCTCTACATATCCCGCAACCCATTGCAGGCCAAGCTAGCTCGCCAATCCAACGTTCAAGCACTCACTGCTAGCCAGATCACCATTGAACTACGATTCCAACAACTAATTAGCAATGCTCGCACGGAGTATGATCAAGGTCATAAAGAAGATGCCCTGAAACTTGTTGACAGGGCCATCACTCTCGCCGTGCAAGAAATAGCCCGGTCATACCATCAGCACTTCCTCGCTAAGTTACACTCATATTGGGATCGAACCCGAGGTCAGGTCGGGCGCCAGAAACTGCCAGTACTTGACTTGTTGAAGCAAGCCCAGGAAGGCTCGGCAGCCGAGACGGGCCGAATCCCTACCGCCCAAACTGTTCACGGCATTTACGCTGAGGCGTGGGCTAAATATTGTCAAGCCATGGCGGATGACGTTGATGGCGGTGGCCATAGCGATATAGATATATCCTCAACGTCATCATTGCAGTCTGCCCTGCCTGAAGAGCTACCTTGCTGGATGGCTACTCGTCGGCGCCTGCCTCCCAAGAACAGCTGGTCTGGCTTTATCTTCCAGCAGATCTTTTGCCGCCCCAAGCCACCGACGTGGAATGCACTCTTCTTTCTCCAGCTCTATCGAAGGTTCAAAGAGGTCTGGGAGAAGGCTTGTGCGTTATTAGGGCCTTTCGATAGCCGTTTTAGTCGACAGATTGGGTGCTTCATCCAGATTGCATTCAACTGCGACCATAGCAAGGAAGTGGGCACCAGTCACGGGCCGTGCCATCTGGTACCATAACAAACCACCCTTCTTCCAAATCCAGTACTGGGCTCCTTACTTCTCGCCTCCTCGTGGCGAGGAGAACACGCCGTTATCTTCTGTTTATCACCGTCTCGAGTATCCGGAGGGTCTATCATCTTGCTCAACTCCATTTGTTCCGTCATCCCGCGAATTCGATAGTCTTAAAAGAGCTCTCTGGCCGCACTGGATTGAGATCATACATCATACTGATCGTCTACGCTCCGGTAGCCGTAAAACGATCCAACGCCATTGCCGGCAAGCGTTGTTCTATATGTCCTATATCGCCGGCCCGATCTGGGGAAGGGACCATGATGTGAACTTTATCCAACCGTAGTCTTTAGACCATCCATCATGTGCTGGTGGTAGTATAGACGGAGACGCTTTCCGCATACCCGTAGCAGAAACACATATCTCAGCGCGAATCTTCGAAGAGATTGTGGACCAGCCGACCATTCTTCTGCCTACTCGGGATAATTTTATTGGCTTACTTGACGCCATAAAGGTATTTCCTGGTCACTCATCTAGTTTTTTGGCACGATTGAGTTGGACAAGACGTCGGCTTAATAACCAAGGTGATCAGTATGATGTCTGCAGCCGCCTTGGCGCTAGGCAGGAGGAACTGGAACCAACTGCAGAGGATCAGTCACTACTGGATCAATTTCTTCGACAGAGGGAGCCGCCGGAATGGGATGTTGAGTCTATAAATACCCCTTACAGCGCAGTCGTCGAGGACGAAGACGAGATGGAGGCGAGTATGGAGGAAAACGGATTTTCTTCAGATGAACTTGAAAGTACTCGGTAGAGAGAATAATTTAAAAACCCATAGATGAGATAGATAATTGACCTCTACTAGTTTAAGTATAGTTGCTGACGGAATTGTTGAGCGTAGGGTGACCGGCTCTTTCCAAGTAAGGGATTAAGTAGATTGTGAAGGGCTGAGAAATATGGAATTAAAGAGTTGCCGCAAAAAAAAAAAAAAAAACATACAACCGCGGGGATTCGCTGGTCATCACCGACCCAACTACTAATCCGCTGGTTAGTGGCTTGACTATGGGAGAACGGACGGGATCCCGTATTTTCCACTACCTTTGGTCGTATGTGCAGTGCATTTACCCTAGACGCCATATCGCGCAACCGGCTCAGGCGCTCGACATACTCCCCTCCATCATGCAGACTTAAGCGCTGTCTGCCCATCCGGGCAAAAAGATAAACAGGGTTAAGACGATGTAGAATTGTTTTGAACTCGTTCAGAGCTGGCTTGACCAACTTCCAGATCCTGCAAGCCCGCCCAAGTTTCGACTGCCTTCGCCAGCACCAGCTGTAAGGACAAAGCTCGCAGGAAAGAACGGCACTTCACTATAGATTCAGCGACACCAGTAAACAAGAGAAAAACAAAACATAGTACCATTTATATTGATGGCTTTAGTGATGCTGAAATAACGCCAAGACCAGGCAAGGCACCTTCGGCTGGTCCTGGGTCCACGGCTTCTTCAATCATGAGAGACGCGCCATCATTGACTTCCCAAAGAGATACAAGCCAAAAGTCTGGTCGTTCATCTCCAGTCAAGACATGGGTATGACAGTAAGCATGCTAACATGCCCAGGCCGAAATTGAACGGCAAGATCAGCCAGATATGACGCTCAGATGGGTACGAAGAAGAGGGATATCTATGCGCCGGATGACGATTTCTGACTAGTTCCAGACAGTTTCATCACAGCGAAACAATATTTGTCCAGAATTCAAAAGCTGGTCAAGTTCGCCAAAAGAGCCGTTGAGCTGGGGTTCGATGAAACCTCGTGGAATAACGAAGTTCATACACCAACCCTTCAATTTGCATTCCGTGACAACCAATAGCCAGACCATGCTCTCGTTGATTCACTGTCCTAGTACGTCTGATGGAGCGACCATGAGAGATATATACTGGACGAAACTAATCCTGTCACAAGTATAAATGCATCCCCGAGGGCAGACCATCACGAGTTCTCTGTGCCTTTATCAAAGATAGATTACACGTTATTTATCAATCCTGCAGTTGATAGAGACACTCGTGTGCAAGAAGCTGTAAAAGCCCTCAGCGCTGCCATGGGTGGATTCATCAATCATACAACACCCGGTCCCTTATCTAGCTTTCCTCTTGCTCTCAGTATCGAAACTAAGAGATATGGTGGAGACCAGAGAAAGGCCGATGTACAAACAGCTACCTGGCATGTGTCGCAGTGGACCTTCCTGCAGAGCCTGGCCAGAGACAAGATTTTGGAGCTCCCGTTTCTTCTAGGAATTGTTTTCCATGCCCATGAGTGGAAGTTTGTCGCCAGCTCACGGAATGGCAATGAGACGGTATGTAGACAAATTTCCCCAACCTTGTATTTGCTAGGAACTAACTGAGATACGATAGATTCTCTGGTCGAGTTGTCCAATTGGGAGTACTATCACGACTGTTGGTGTATTTCAGATCCTCGCAGGTCCGCAAAGGCTAAGAAAGAGGTGTGAAGACATGTACTGGCTATGGAATAAGAGGAATATTCTTCACTTGGGACAAGAGATTGAATAAATAACTGAATTCTATAAGCCGTGTTGTTTAAACAGTCGGTCATACCAACTACTACCAACAGCCTTATCCCATTAAAAGGTAAACTTGCTTACACAGGAAAAGCCCTCCAACAGAGTAAGGCTGAGAGTTGACGCATTTGAAGGACCAGTCTAGCGCGTTAAGACGCGTGGAGTTTGATAAAATCCTGCCTAGGATCAAGCGGGTCGAGTAACTGCTCAGACGGCCGGCTAGTAGAGGCAACCCAGGGTGAAAGAACAATAGCAAAGAGACGCTATCTTCCGGTGTCAATCCTTTATTATTAAGAACAATGTTTGGCTAATAATAGAGGAAAGTAGGCGATGTTCAGGCTCTGAGTAAATGGTTTCCAGACCATGACTGGAGGTTCAGTGTTATCTTTGCTCGACAGCCTCTCGCCTTACTGAGCGGCGGATGCAAGTCTCTGATAGATGGTCGTAGCCTTGCCACTCAAAAGTTGCTCGCAATAGGCCTTAGGGGTAGTAACCTTCATGTCGGGATAGAGTTCCGTCGCATCTAGGTATCCCAAGTAACGCGCGTACTCCGGGGTATTATCACCACGGAGTCCGAATGAGTTCAAGTATTGGTACTTCACTATCTCGAAGTAGTTGAATGATTCCGGAGGCGGGACATCAGCCTCTGCTCTTTCCACTCCGGCCTTGATCGTGGCCTCCGAGATCTACCGACCCAAACCTGATTAGCACATCTCCTTGGCTCCTCGCTTTAGATCCGATAAGAGGCTTACATAGTTACGGTCAACTTTTTCGCCACTGGCCTCTTCCAATATGTCGTATACTTGGTTCATTGTAAGAACTGCGTTGTAGGCGAAAACCATCGTATTCAGCGTTCGAGGATCAGCAATAATGCGAGCAATCCATCTTCCAATATCCTGAAGATCTGTAAAGGTACAGTAGGTATTTCCGTCCCCTGCAATACCCCCCAAAGTGATTGGCAGCGCATAGTCGATACGACCAGAGGGAAGGCGAGGTAGCATTAGTTGATACCAGAAGCCGATATCAATGATGGTGTAAGGAAGATGAAGTTTCTTGACGTGGTTAATCACATGCTCTTTCTTTATCACCTGTTAGCCGTGGCCGTTGTGTAATACTCGAGTAGAACATACAGTGTCTCTTACACCTAAAATCCCTTCCGGAGGCATGACCGGGCCGTAGCAGCAAGGCAAGAAGCGCTTTACGCCAGCGACTTTAGCAGCGTTGGCGAGGGGAATTTGCGCGGAAAGGCCAGCAGCACTGATAGCTGAAATGACCGTATCTATACCATGGAGGAGTTTCGCGAGTTCATCCTCGGGGGCACTTAGATCTGCGGGCACTACCTTAATGCCTTTCTCCTGGAGAGCAAGGACCTCAGGCTTTTTGAGTGAGGATTGCCGGATCAATGCAGTGATTTCCTAAGCATCGGGAACGTTAGTAATTCTCTTATGCTAGGGCAGAGAACCAACTTACATATCGCGGCTCCGTTGAGTTAAGGAGGCCATTGACAATTGACACGCCCGTCTCACCAGTTGCACCGACGATCGCGACCTTCATCTTGCTGACAAACTCGCAGCCTCACACTTAAAGTATTGTGACAGAATATAGCAAATGTGCCTAATGATTCAATAGTTAATAGATGTGAGCTTGCATTGGAAATTAAGTAATTCAAGGCGAGATTAGTTTAAATACTAGAAAACTAGTCCAAGTTCCCTCGTAGCTGCGGGCTAAGGAATGCGGAGCGGAGTATGGACTGCGGAGCGGAGTATGGACTGCGAACTGTGGATGTTAAACCTTATAGTTATGTAATGTTCCCCCTAAATTGACTAGCCTGCATTTAGAGTTATCTAGCTGGTGGTAAGGTTGCTCCAGAGTCCGAGGCATCCGAGAGAAAGGAAGCATAAGAGAGGGGAAAAGAGCTAAAAAGGAAAAAGAGTTAAGAATTAATGCTATTACACTTTTAAACCTACCTATCTAATAGCGACCTATCTGCTAGATAGCAGCTAAGCCCCTGTGACTGCACCACTCCTTCTGAGGACTTTGATCAGCCCGTGAACAGTGGAGCGGAGTTTGGACAGCGGAGTGGAGTTGGGAGGTCGCTGTTGTCTGCAAGCATGTTATCCAGCATCTAGTCAAAGCCAGACCTCTGGTTCAGGAGCCCTCCTCTCCTTTATTCTTCATCAAGATCACCACTTCATCTGTCCGATTCATGTGCGGTATAGAGCATCAGCGCATCTTGTCCACTGAAAAATCCTCTCGCTTTCGGACATTCACCTCAACATTAAGATGAAAGACATGCGGTAGGACAAGTACGTTCATTTAGCATTATCATGTAGGTTGCGACAAAGGTTTGGTGGGATTTCAGTGTGTTTCTTCTCAATATGAAACTTGCCGGTACTGTTCTGCAATGCCTATGAGTCGATTGTGAGCATTATGAAAATACGGCATTAGTGACGGCGTACCGGATGCAGCTTCACTCTTGTATGAATAATTATCCAAATACTTCCCTTAATAAATAGAGGTAGTTACACCAAAGTAATGAACAAGAATATTAGTGGACCTTTTTGATGCGACCAGAGTTCATGAATGTGATGTTATGAATATATTGAGACAAGTGCCTGACTCCTCTGTATCCCAGACAGAAATAGAAATATGAAGACCTGAACTCATCGCAAGCCAAACGAAGTTCCGGGGTTCCTAAGCTGTTGATATTCTACTTTGAATCTGCAGTGTTACTGAGTCTGTGATCCAGAAGGAAGCAAATCGTTCATCAGGAGTAAACAAATTAAATGCAATAGGTCTAATGAATCATTAGCTGAAGGGCTATGGTGAGGTGGTGAGGCGGAAGCTTCAGACCAAAATCACCAACTAAGATTTCAGCCTTACATTTGGAGGTGATGAATCCGATGGCACCAGCTATAAGGACTTAGTGACAAAAGAAGTAAAGTAAGTAATATGGACGAGAAATCCATATTAAAACTATCAAATAAAAGTGAGTATCCGGGTGCAGTAGTCTTTATTTCTATAAACAATTATAGGCTAACTTGTTCTTATTTAATTCTACTTAAATAATAGCCGTATAAGAATATAAAAGGAGAGACATGAAGATGGAGTTGTAAATAGTTGGCTTACTCCAATCCTCCTATTTTCAGTGTTCCCCCGCATGGAGCCCAATTGTGGGCTAGAACCCACCGAGGTTACAGTGACATGGTTACTGACTGCGCTACGCCGTAGAGATATTAGCGAGTGGAGAGCGCCATAATTAAGCTCCCGCTAAACAATGTAAAGGTGTCTAACCGCTGAACGTCCCCTCATTTGGTAGCGATATTCTTTCTTCTCGTGAGGCTGCACGAATCGACAACTCATTTTCGCAGAGACATGCACCACTGCCCTGCATCCAGCAGCTTATTAGCTTATTATATCTAGTCCCTTTATTATTATTCTTACCAGCTTATTTGCACTAACGATAGATCCGTTTCTTTTCTCTGGTTTATTTGTCAACGTATCTCCCCATTATCAATACCAACTATCCTTTTCAATCTGCACATTATAAAACTGCATAGAAGAGAATTTAAAAGCTTATATTTTAGAGTGGCTAGCAGAGGCCAATGGATAGGGCGCCACGAAATAAGACTCTTCGCCGTTGACGAAACGACAAAAGATCAACAGCGACAGAGGCTATTTGTTGTTGCCGGAAAAGTCGAGCATGGTACCTAACACGCTACAAACTCTAAAGACACAGAAGCAAAGTACTAGCAATAACAACAGTCCGCATCCAACCATGTTTCAGAAACCGCCGAGGATCCCGAGCGTAAGGATATCAAGATAATAGGGACGGTGGCTTCAACTCTGGATACTGCAGAGTAATGTAATCGTTAATGGCAAGCATCGTGGTGGGCTGTAGGGGGCAACGGCGAGGGGCTATGACTTTCTGCACAGCTTCAGGGTCAGCTGGTTCGTAAGTTTCGAGTGTAGATGGAGGAGCTGGGGCGCTGAGTATTCTGTCTTGGCGACTGACCCGATAATGAAAGGTGAAATAGTGGACTTAGCTGAGCTTGGGAGAGTTGTTAACAACAGGGACGGGAATAGCTAGTCAATTGGAGAAACTGACGGTGCGGGGGCATAAAAATTCCCTATGTACTGCGGCTTACACGACATTGTGCGTGGAGCAGGAGACATATTCCTTGACTGGATGCAATTAGCCTATGAGGAAGAGTGTTAATACGATCTTAATGTTGGATTCTAGGCTGACCAATCATGAAAGCAGTGCGAGGAACTTTATAAGCAGGGTCATGTACGAATCCAAGAGTATACTAATGCAAAAGCTTTAGATCTAGCGTTCGGTCTTACTTTGGGTTCATAGGGAGGTGATTTGAGCATTGAGTGAGATGGAATAAAGGAAGGGCATTGCATTTAGATTGGCAATGAGGTCCCTTATAGATATTGTGGTTCACTCCAAGATGCCATGCTCCTCTGTGTGGAGACAGACTTAGAACTACTTCTAAGATGATAGGCCATGATGTATAAGTAAATTGGAACAGCTAATCACGATGGAAAGTCTTTGGTGGTGGAAAAACTAAGCTCAGGATTTTGTGTCTCCTGGCATCATCATGACTCATTATGAACAGGCTGGCGCAACCTGAAGCCGAGCATGAGTGTTGGCATTCGAAACTCTTGTATCTACGGCCCACCAAAAATATACATATAACCCCCGAAAGATGTTCTGTGTTCCATCTATCCCGAATAAGTATCCTGAATCAGTTCCCGTCGACTCCAGAAACCGCTACTATGTCCTCTATTCTAAGAATATCCGCCTTGAAGGCCGACCAATATGTAGTTTGTATCCAATGCTCTAAATACTGTAACGCAAGAAGAAGCTTGAAGATCCCCTGGCGTGTGCGCGTAGTCCCAATGGGAAGCTTATGAAAGGTGAGAGCCTTTCCATCACGCTGTATCGTGGCAACGAAATTCCACTCGTGGCCTTGCACGATAATACCAGGCAGAAACTCAATGTGCAACAAGTTTCGAGGTGGACCTTGAGGCCTGTAGCATAGGCTGCGCAGCTGTGCCGAATGCCACGTTGCCATCTGATTGATAGCGTTTGTATAGTCCTCGCCCTCCCTCTTTGTCTCAATCGACATTGCAATCGGATGCTTGTTTAATAAGCCCGAGTCGACGTGATTGATACTTCTCGTGAGCCGATCGCGATAGCGCATCTCATCAATGGCAGCCTGTTCGGCTGAGTCTCGTCCGGGTTGCATGTAAACACAAAAGTCGACCAGTTTGGATTTGGATTTGGTAGGTTTAAACATGGTTGAGATTTGCGTTGAGGTGCTTTGCGTGTTAGGAAGACCATGTACGTAAGAGAGGAAAGAGTATGAGCATACCAGGAGATGTAATTCAAGAACTGTGGTTGGGATTTCTCCTCACGGAACACCCAGGAAAGAATCGGGCTGTGGATGTCAAGATTCCAGCCCGCTTCTGCCTCATTCACTTCGAGGTACTCGGCAGCGCGATCAAAGAGGTCGTCGACCCATGACATGTCAGGCCATCGCCAGTGTATACCTGAGGGAAGGTTGGTCGCGAGCTGCGCGCCAAAGAAAGCCGTTTCTGGGAACCTTGACCTCTGCAACTGTTGTTTGTTAGCTTACAGACTT
>JAADJG010000713.1:0-20067 GCA_012932025.1 Fusarium austroafricanum | reverse complement strand
ACGCTTGGGGTGTCAACTTTACAGTAATAACCCCATCACACTTTGTTCTCGTCAACCGATCATGCTTTGGGGCTGACAGAGGCCCTTGAGCAGGGGCCAATGAGATTTTACCACTTAACCTTGACCCTTTAATCCACCATGAGACAGCACGTATTGCATGCGCGATTCTGTCAAATTGTAGATTTGATGGATATCTATCTCTGATCAAAGACGGTCAGGCAATTCAACATCAGCCAAATGACTTCTTGAAAGACAAAAAGTATTATTTTTGTATCAGGAATGGTGAGATCAGTAACTCTATATCTAAGAACTCTACTTATAAGATTATAGAGATCTGATATCCCGCTGTTCCATAATTTGACAATTTCAAATGTCCAACAGAACTTCCCACATCTTGTTCTTCTGCAATTATTGAACCAGGCATCTATATTAAAGTTAGTGGACGAGATAATGGATGCCGCATAACCGGGTCGACTCTCGCCACAGAATTTAGCCCATATTATTCCCCAAGTCCAGAGCGAATGGTGGCAGCAGAACTTGATGTATACCCACGCTGCCAATCCCGACCAAAGCTTTGACGCAAAGTGCCCAGACAACATGATTCTTCTTCGCTCCGATATGCACAAGATGTGGGACGACAATCGCTTTGCTATCCTACCCAAGGCTGGTGGGTGGTATACTCATGTTCTTTTGAACAGCAACAGAAAGGAGCTTGAAGACAAGTATCACAATGTCAAATTACAACCCTTGAGGGGCGTGTCAAGATATTTCTTCTGCCGTTTTGCACTTGCTATACTTTCCAGGAGCGCGTTTATGAGGCACCAAAAACGGCGAAATCTTGTTATCATAGACCTTCAGGCTCTTCATGAATCGGAGAGATGTCGATTGATGAATATAAAAAGTTAATCAATCTTGCTTCCAGAGCCACGAGCAGGAATAATAGTCCCACAAAGAAACAGAAGCGGAGACAATCAGACGAGGATGTACAAGATAAAGATGAATCCCGGTCTAGGAATCGCGGCGCCGAGGATGAGGAGGAGGGTGAAGAAGAGGAGGTTGGAGGGCGGCTGCTAAAACGACTTGGGTCGCCTGGACTTGATGATTGGAGATGGAGAAAGGACGACAACAGTCCGCCCTTGAAACGACGACGAGTAACAGATGCCACTCAATCCCACACGCCACCGCAGTCGATTAGTCCATCCAGGTTTCAATAGCAACCTCTGAAGGCAGAAACATATGAGATACATATACTTAATATTTTACGCATTAAACTTATTCAGGTCCACCAAGAAAAGCAAAATCAAATTCCTCCCATTACTGTGGCAGTTGGCCTTGGAGTGGCAATGCAACGCTTCAAGATGCCCTCAGGTTACTGTACGACATGGATATCGCTAAATGCGTCAAACTAAGCAAAGTTTAGTAGGGTCTTTTCAGCAAATCGACTTTACACCAGATCATTCTTTGCATGTTGAATCAGGGGCCTGATCTTAGCGCTGTGCCTGAGGGGATTTAACCGACATCCGGAGCTTTAGGACCCACTCCTAGGCTAGTGTACTTGTCCCTTTGACTGTCAGGCCTACACCGTCCTGTGCTTAGAGATACCCCTGCCCAGATTACGTCTGACCAGGCTGCACACCACTACAGACATAGGCACAAACACAACTTGTTATCGTGGCAAGATATTGAATAAGTCATTGTCGCACTATCTTTCCTAGTGTATGGGATAGGGACCTGAAATAAACGACTCCTTTTCTGGTGTATGTCTGCTTGTCTTTGTTATCCAGTCTTCTTCTGCTAGATGCAGCAGTAAGCTAACCGTTGAAGAAGACTTGAGTGCTGTATCCCTGCTATTTGACATGTCTGTAGAGTGCAAGAACATAATTATTTTAAGAAAAAGGGGTGAGGGGACACGTGTCTATAGTTTCTTGAATGCAAAAAAGTGATAAATGAGGGAATGCTATTGTGTTGCAGAGTGGCGTTGTTAATATGCTTCCCTTCCAGGGGTGTTTGGCTGAGAACTGATAGCCAGAGGCTACGCAAGTTATATGCCAGTATGAATCAAGACATTGGAATTTCGCTGATGATAGAATGACTGACCTACCCTTAACGATTATGGCTCTTCCTTTTGCTATTTATTGCTGAAAGTCTTAGCGTCTGTCTCTCCCAGCAATGATCACAAAGTTTCGTCTGTCGGTGGTAGGAATACAGATGTTGGTTAGTTGCCCATAAAGCAAGTTTGACCCTCCGTCTTGGGTGGCTTTAAGATAAGAACTGCTAGCTTGTAACTTTGGCAGGGATTGTGTCGCCCGGCATATATGGCAGATTCTCAAAGCATCAAACTATTCAAGCCACTATGAGCTAGAGAAAGAATCGGCTTCCATATGCTTCCATATTGCTACCATGGCGGTCCGGCCTGTCGTACCTTGATGCCTGAGTAATCAATCCATTACTCCTATATATACCAACCTGCCCCTCTTTTCCAAACATCGGTTCTTCAATCTTTAATATCACTCACATTCTTGCACCTGTTTTACAAGCAAATATTTCTGCAAGGTCAGTATTCTGACCTTCCTCCACGCTCTCCTTATCACCATTCTAACATTGCCTAGTTTGATTCCCCTTATCAAGCACCAACATAAGTCGACGACCGGCTACAACAATGTCTGCCTCCTATAGTTAGTCTTTGTGCTCTCAATTCCTTTTTCCATTCCTAACCTTAACAGGTGGCAGCGACGACGAAAGTGACTTCGTTACCAGCCCAACTTCGCCTGTGCTCCAATACAGTGCAGCTTATAAGCGACGAAACCCGGCATATCTTCAATCTCCCGTCACGATGTCTCACGACCATCCTGGTGAAGGTGAATCGTATCACAATATGTCGGCTACTCAATGTCGCCTTGCCATCGGAATCTTTATTGCCTATATCGTCGCCTGTTTCGCGCTGTATGGTTTGGGCCCGAGTGTCGTCATTGCTCTTTCTATGATGGCTGTTGGTCTTGACATCATGTGTACCTATTATTATGGCTGGAAGGCTTGAGTTCGACGGGTGTAGGAATTTGGAGCTAAACTTGGAGTGTGAGACTGGTTAATTTCGGAATGTACTTTAGTGTTGGTATAAGTTTGGTGCAGCCTGATACAATGAATCCGACACAGACGGTTTAGATTTGGTATAATCCTATTGTGTACCTATATCCCGCGTTGTTGAACGCCACGACAAGCTCGATCTTATTAGATACCAGTAATACGACTAATTTCATGGCTCATATTGTTCTTCAAGACCTTTGAAAAGCATTTCCAGGCATAGTTTTAACACTTTGAAATCCTTACCTTACAATTTCACCTCCTTTCTGCTCGGTTACTACATACTTTCTGCCGCGATGAAGAATAGTTACTGGAGACATTTATTAGGCAGAAATATACCTTCTAACTACATTCATATATTATAAAGGTAATATAGCTATTTAACGCAGGCCTTATTGTGGGTACCGTCACTTTCATTACCAGTAACCAGCCCATGTCCATACTCATTTCGCGAGGATATGCCGTCTCAATGCTTCAAATGAGCGATTCCTTTGCAGTTACGCTACTGATGTTGGGTGCGGCGCCATCGAGCTCGACAGCAGTCAAATGGCGTAGATACTTGGGATGATCATCGGTAGGAATTCGGGTTACAATTTCGCCATCCAAGCGAGCCTGGGCTGCATCTTGTGTTGTCGCATCTCCTACAAGGAAAGCCACAAAGTCTCCTCTCTGGCTGCAGTGGCATCTTATTTGTGACGATTTTAATGGACTTGTTTACTCGCTCGCTTTTGTCGGTCTTCATTGATTTCTGCAATACTGGTTTTTGAGCCTGTAGTTGATTGAGAAAAGCATCTTCCGTGCCATTTACCTATCTATCAGTTCATCCTGCGAATAGCTATTCTTTTCATTATTGTTGCAGCGATAGTTGTTCCCTGTGAGGCGTTCTGAGTCTTATTACCCGTGTCCTAGGAGCACTAAACTGCTATATCCGCACTTTTTTGGCGACTAATGGGAAATGTCGTCTATACGTCTTATCAGTGTCAGAGTCACCATATTCACGCCGCACAATTGTCCATTGCTCTGCTTTTCCAGATTCGGTAGAAGCACTCGCTATCTGCTTCGCAGCACTCTCATCAGTCGTGATCACGCCGCCTATGCTCTTAGTTATCATAACGGACAGAGGAATTGGGCTTATGCCGGAAGATCGCCATTTGACCGCCTTTCTGAATGCACAGTTCTACATCAGCCTGGCGATGTAATGCATGGTTTGACATGGCGGCACGTTAAGAACATTTTTTATATCCAATGGCATAGAGTTAGTAGGTACTCTCTATAACCGTCGCTGCCTGAGCACCCAATCTGACATATGAAAAGTCATTGGATGCCTTCATGATACAACTGTGATGACAAAGTCATGCCCTACTGGACTAAAGGTTCCGCAGTCACCCATCATAAGAAAGAGTTATGAAGCCACATCATTGATCTCGGACTCGAGCGACAACCCCTCCCATTACCCAATAGGGGCAATGGGGATATGCGCTCTGAAGATGTGAATAATCATGATTGAGATAATCCCGTACCAGTGCGAGTCGAAGGGTGAGTTTGGACGAATCTTCATCCTGAAAACTCTGATGTTGGCCCTGACATCTATTTAAACATAGTTCTGGAACTTAGTCACAAGAGATATGCGGCCGAATCAAGTTACGAAATTACACGCGATTGTGTCTAGGATTAATTGAAGCACGTAATGGCTCTCTGGCACCTAGAGACATCGAAGAGAGGACTAAAACAAGCGAACCACAGTAGGCTCGACTTCAATGCCGACTACAAGAAAGAATTGAGCTACCAAGGGAATTCGTCCGGTCATCTGGAGCTCGCTCCTACTCACCAGAGCAGATTCTCTTGACGAGACCGAGAGTTGGTTCATATCCCGAAGCAGCGAGCAAGCCAGGAGATGGCCCCTGCCATTGCCGCTAATTGAGACCTAGGCTTAAAGAAGTCTTGAGCTGCTGAATTGGAATTTAACAGTTGATAGCTTCGGCACCTGAGGAAAAGACGACCTTTCCGCATAAATTGCCCAGCAAACGAGATATCTCATACGGCTACGGATCTATCACGGCACCTAAGGCAACCTTAAGCTAAACGGAAAGCTTAGTTTTCATTGTGCAGGGCTGGAGAAGGAGAGCCGATTGTGAGTTAATCCCGATAGTCTGAAAACTGGCGAAGCATTGGTTGAGTCACAGGCTCGGACATAAACCTGATATTAGCCAAAGAGCAGCGCAGATCCATTTCTCGTGATACTGGGTATGCTCCGCGGATAAAAGGAAAACTGCGGCTATGTCGGACTTCCAAGCGACATATTTTTTTAAAGGATTCTTCTTATTTCAGTCAAACTCGCTATTTCACCTTCAGACCTGAAACCTTTGGTGCGACAGCTGTAAAGGCATCCCGTAATCGCTAGCTGAGGACAAACTAATAGACGTTAATAGTGTCGTGGGTTATTGCGCGATGAATTTTATGATGCGGTAGATCCTATAATATAGTGGATCTATAAGGGCAAATTCTATGAGCGTATATTTTAGTCAAAAAACAAGAGATTGAGTCTCACACCGAGACTGGACTTGGGTGTCATCAGAGGTTGGGCATTGAAAATTCAGAAACCAACAGTAAGAAAAGCACCAAAAAAAACATACAACAGCGGGGATTCGCTGGTCGTCACCGACCCAACTACTAATCCGCCGGTTAGTGGCTTGACTATGGGAGAGCGGACGGGATCCCGTATTTTCCACTACCTTTGGTCGTATGTGCTGGTCATTAGCGCATTACGGTCTATAACCATTAGGGCTAGTTACAGTGCATTTACCCTAGACGCTGCATCGCGCAACCGGCTCTGGGGCTCGACATACTTCCCTCTATCATGCAGACTCAAGGGCTGTCTACTCATCTAGGCAAAAATATAAACAGGGCCAAGGCGATGTAGAATTCTTTGTCTTTTGGCTTAGAATATTGAGGCCGTGTTCCGTCATTGGAGAACTCCTTTCCTCTAATGGCCTGTCATGCCGTGTTGCCCTTCTTCACAATAGTGTGTTTTACTCACAACCTATGTGTATGTCTCTCCAGAGGGCCATCTCAAAACTTTAAACTGCAGCTAGCGTCTCAATATGGATCCTAGAATGCCAAAATTCCAATCATCTAAATGCAAGTTGCCCAGGCCCAGTTCCAGCGGCGATACGTCGGAAGGCTTTGCGTTTACTCTCTTGTCAAGCATTCACTGCAACAGCGAGTACCACTCGTTCAAGAGATCGGCTCTGAGGCTGAACAGCGCGAGATCGTCGCTGGACCCAAGATCCTTCACGCTGGCCACGAAGTTGTCGACGGTGTCGACGGCGGCTTGCCTCAGCTTTGGCCCGCTCATGTGCAGTACTTCGTCGCTGATGGTGCGGTAGTAACGTCTTGCTTGGGTCGCTCAATCTGCCACCTGCTGAGGATGCCCGCGCCCTCAAACGCCGCAAGCTGTTCTCCCACGGACGTTACGTTAAAAATACCTGAGTCCGGGGTGCTGGCGCTCACGGCAATAGCGTTGATTGGCGACTGATCAGTCCTAAACTGGGAGGCGTTGCCCGACTCATCCTCGGGTCTTTCCTTGATTACATCTGTCACACGATATTTGTGGAAGCTCATCGTGAGTGGAGCAGCGATGCTCGTGAACGGGCCGATGAGCGCCAGGGTGGAAACTGCAACACTGTCGATCTGACGTATGTAGTGGCTAGGGAAGTTGACGTCGAAGTAGAGCTCGGGAACCTCAAAGGTGGCCGTACCCGTCTCCTGCAGGTGAGTCAGCGCGATTGGGTTGATCTGCCGTAGCGAGACCGTCTTGCTGATCTGGTAATCGAAGGACGGCATCTCGATATAGGCGAGCTGCATGCGCCGCAAGTCTACGGACAGCCTCTGGGATGCAAACATACCCCCTTTGTCGCCAGGCTGCCAGTAGCCCTCTGGTCTTGAGAAATTGGAACCCCGCTTCGCCCTGATCATGAGACTGCAGCCGGTATTCGCGCAGCCGGAGCATCTGCCAGGTGCCTCCCAGCCTCCAAAACGATGAGCAGGCCACACAAACCGTCATTGCCCAAGAGCGACACCGACAGGAGCATGTTTTATCCAGTGGTCAATCACAAACTCTACTCAAGAGTCTAGGGGGAGGACATCGGATACCCTATCACGCTGCCGAGAAAAAGAGGAAGGGCCTTTGAGCATCCATGATGATTTGGTTAGCATTTCCCATGTGAACTTACTTTGTAACCCGAGTTAATCTGAAAATTGTTCGAATTGATCCTCTGCTAACGGGCGGGAAGAGGATTGAGCAGCCGTTTTTACATCAATATCAACAGAGGCTCCTCCTGCTCATTGTGAGGAGAATGATAATCACCCGGAACTTCTGAGCGTTAAGCTTCGCGTTTGAACGTAATAAGAATGCCGTGCTTATCGATAAGCCTCTTTAGCCAGCATTAGGAAGTCGGAGTCGGCAGTCGGGGTCGGCTTAACTTTCAGCCGCCATTCATCTCATTCAAACAACATTGACGACAGACTGGTGTTAACAAGCTGATTGATAGCCGAAACCCACGAAACCGAACCTGAATCTGGCCATGAGTGCAATCTCGAAAAGATACAGAAATGAATTGTTTTGAACTCGTTCAGAGCTGGCTTGACCAACTTCCAGAGCCTGCAAGTCCGCCGAAGTTTCGACTGCCTTCACGAGCGCAATCCTTCACCAGCACTAGCTGTAAGGACAAGCTCGCAGGAAAGAACGGCACTTCACTATTGATTCAGCGACACCAATAAATAAGAGAAAAACACCACATGGCGCCATTGATATCGATGGCTTTGGTGATGCTGAAATAACGCCAAGACCAAGCAAGGCACCTTCGGCTGGTCCTGGGTCCACAGCTTCTTCAAACATGAGACACGCCGTCATCAACTTTTCAAAACGACACCACATTTCCTATCATAGGTATGGAAAGTCATATTATTTGTTCCAAGCCATTAAATCCAAATGACTTTGCGCTGCCGCCCGAGTTGGTTGATCTTCTTTGCGATTTGGACGACATAAGCAATAAACGTGGCATTATTCCAGAAGCTCTCAAGGTAGGTTAAGTCACTCACGGGTATGAAAGTAAGATGCTAACATTCTCAGGCCGAAATTGAACGGCAAGATCAGCCAGATGTGACGCTCAGATGAGTACGAGGAAGCAGAGATATCTATGCGCCGGATGACGATTTCGGACCGGTTCCAGACAGTCTAATAACAGCAAAACAATATCTATCCAGAGTTCAAAAGCTGGTCAAGGTCGCCAAAAGAGCCGTTGAGCTGGGATTCGATGAAACCTCGTGGAATAACGAAGTTCATACACCAACCCTTCAATCTGCATTCCGTGGCAACCAATAGCCAGACAATGCTCTCGTTGATTCACTGCCCTGGTACGTCTGATGGAGCGACCATGAGAGATATATACTGGACGAAACTAATCCTGTCACAAGTATAAATGTATCCCCGAGGGCAGACCATCGCAAGTTCTCCGTGCCTTGATCAAAGATAGATTATACGTTATTTATCAATCCTGCAGTTGATAGAGACACCCGCGCGCAAGAAGCTGTAAAAACCCTCAGCGCTGCAATGTGTGGATTCATTAATCATACAACAATCGGTCCCTTATCTAGCTTTCCTCTTGCTCTCAGTATCGAAACTAAGAGATATGGTGGAGACCAGAGAAAGGCTGATGTACAAACAGCTACCTAGTATGGGTCGCAGTAGACCTTCCTCCAGAACCTGGCTAGAGACAAGATTTCGGAGCTCCCGTTTTTTCCAGGAATTATTGTCCATATCCATGAATGGAAGTTTGTAGCCAGCTCACAGAAAGGTAATGAGACGGTATGTGGATAGATTTCCCCAGACTTGTATTTGCTAGGAGCTAACTGAAATATCATAGATTCTCTGGTCGAGTTGTCCAATTGGGAGTTCTATCACGACTGTTGGTGTATTTCAGATTCTCGCTGGTCTGCAAAGGCTAAGAAAGTGGTGCGAAAACGTGTACTGGCTATGGTATAAGAGGAATATTCTTCAGTTGGGACAAGAGATTGGATAGATAGCTGAATTCTATATGCCGTGTTGTTTTAACAGTCGGGCACACTAACTACTACTGACAGCGTTATCCCATTAAAGGTAAACTTTCTTAAACAGGTAAAGACCTCCAACAGAGTAAGTCTGAGAGTTGACGCATTTGAAGGAACAACCTAGCGCATTAAGACGCGTGGAGTTTGATAAAATCCTGCCTAGGATCAAGCGGGTCTGGTAACTGCTCAGACGGCCGGCTAGTAGAGGCGGAGAGAACAATAGCAAAGAGACGCTAACTTCCGGTGTTGATCCTTTATTATTCAGAACAATATTTGGCTAATAATAGAGGAAAGTAGGCGAGGTTGATGGTCTGAGTAAATGGTTTCCAGACCATTCCTGGAGGTTGAGTGTTGCCTTTTCTCGACAGCCTCTCGCCTTACTGAGCGGCGGATGCAAGTCTCTGATAGATGGTCGTAGCCTTGCCACTCAAAAGTTGCTCGCAATAGGCCTTAGGGGTAGTCACCTTCATGTCAGGATAGAGTTCCGTCGCATCTAGGTATCCCAAGTAACGCGCGTACTCCGGGGTATTATCACCACGGAGTCCGAATGAGTTGAAGTATTGATACTTCACTACCTCAAAGTAGTTAAATGATTCCGGAGGCGGGATATCAGCCTCTGCTCTTTCCACTCCGGCCTTGATCGTGGCCTCCGAGATCTACCGGCCCAAACCTGATTAGCACATCCTTGGCTCCTCGCATTAGATCCGATAAGAGGCTTACGTAGTTACGGTCAACTTTTTCGCCACTGACCTCTTCCAATATGTCATATACTTGGTTCATTGTAATAACTGCGTTGTAGGCGAAAACCATCGTATTCAGCGTTCTAGGATCAGCAATAATGCGAGCAACCCATCTTCCAATATCCTGAAGATCTGTAAAGGCACAGTAGGTATTTCCGTCCCCTGCAATGCCCCCCAAAGTGATTGGCAGCGCATAGTCGATACGACCAGAGGGAAGGCGAGGTAGCATTAGTTGATACCAGAAGCCGATATCAATGATGGTGTAAGGAAGATGAAGTTTCTTGACGTGGTTAATCACATGCTCTTTCTTTGTCACCTGTTAGCCGTGGACGTTGTGTAATACTCGAGTAGAACATACAGTGTCTCTTACACCTAAAATCCCTTCCGGAGGCATGACCGGGGCGTAGCAGCAAGGCAAGAAGCGCTTTACGCCAGCGACTTTAGCAGCGTTGGCGAGGGGAATCTGCGCGGAAAGGTCAGCAGCACTGATAGCTGAAATGACCGTATCGATACCATGGAGGAGTTTCGCGAGTTCCTCCTCGGGGGCACTTAGATCTGCAGGCACTACCTTAATGCCTTTCTCTTGGAGAGCAAGGACCTCAGGCTTTTTGAGTGAGGATTGTCGGATCAATGCAGTGATTTCCTAAGCATCGGGCAGGTTAGTAATTCTCTTATGCCTGGGTAGAGAACTAACGTACATATCGCGGCTCCGTTGAGTTAAGGAGGCCGTTGACAATTGACGTGCCCGTCTCACCAGTTGCACCGACGATCGCGACCTTCATCTTGCTAACAAACTCGCAGCCTTAAACCGAAAAGTATTGTGACAGAATACAGAAAATGTGCCCAATGATTCAATAGTCAATAGATGTGAGCTTGCATTAGAAATTAAGTAATTCGAGGCGAGGTTGATTAGTTAAATACTAGAAAACTAGTCAAAGTTCCCTTGTAGCTGCGGGCTAAGGACTGCGGACTGCGGACTGCGGAGTGGAGTATGGACTGCGAACTGTAGATGTTAAACCATATAGTTATATAATGTTCCCCCTAAATTTGACTAGCCTGCATTTAGTGTTTTCTAGCTGGTGGTAAGGTTGCTCCAGAGCCCGAGACATCCGAGAGAAAGGAAGCAGAAGAGAGGGAAAAAGAGCCAAAAAGAAAACAGGGTTAAGAATTAATGCTATTATACTTTTGAACCTACCTATATAATAGTGGCCTATCTGCTCGATAGCAGCTAAACCCCTGTAACTGCACTACTCCTTCTGAGGACTTTGATCAGCCCCTGATAGCGGAGCGGAGTTTGGACTGCGGAGTGGGGCTAGGAGGTCGCTGTTGTCTGCAAGCATGTTATCCTGCATCTAGTCAAAGCCAGACCTCTGGTTCAGGAGCCCTCCTCTCCTTTATTCTTCATCAAGATCACCACTTGATTTGTCCGATTCATGTGCGGTATAGAGCATCAGCGCATCTTGTCCACTGAAATGTCCTCTCGATTTCGGTCCTTCACCTCATGGAAACCGGTGATCTCCGATCTCGACCTCATTTTAATGATTACTGTGAGCTAGTCCATGATGCGAACGCGTGAGCAAACCGTGAAGTGCGCTAGTTCTAATCTCGCAACATTCAACGGTTGAGTCTCAAACCTTACTCATTTGTTTCGATCGTGACGACAAACACTTCAAATTTATGGAACAGATACACTGATCACCTTCAGCGATGAAAACCTGTCTGATGTCGAGACTTGGGTCGGCGGTTCTGATATAGTTGGGTATCAATGAGATTTGACTACTTAGCAGTCAACTTAAGATAAAAACTCCTAGACGCTCGTCATAAATATTATCACGGCGGAATAAAAAGACAGGTTTGGGGTCATTCAAACCCGATATCTGCTCTGTTCGCAATGCCGACTTCACTCTATGTATACCACGGGCGCATCTATCACCGGGCGCCAGTCTTACCGCGTCCAATACGAGGTGCCAGCTCACGAGCATCTCACATATGTGATGTCATTGGTTCTAACTCTGGCGTGCAATTACATGTTCAATGTTTATCTCCGCCTCAAGAGACAGCTATGGTTCTTCTCATACAGCCGGAAACTGAACGTCATCTGCTGGTTGAGGTTGCCTTGACATTCTTCTTGGGTTCAACTACGGCCCAGGGGCAGTGGTGACAATCACCAATTCTTGTGTGAACTCCGTGAATTAGTTCAACTGCTATCCACATCATAGGGCCGTTTCTCCATAATGCCCTTTACCCTTCCGCCAAGCTCTTGTTGAAGGCTTTGCCAACCATCCGTCTCACTTGCATCGCCCTTAAATCCACCGCATCCCTGGACTCTCCGGCACAAAAACCCACGTTGGGTGAATTGTAGCCCTCTCCTTGTCAGTCAGACTAGCCGCCCGTATTGTCATGGCTTCAACCATCCCTGGGCATTTACATGACATGGGCATGGTTGCTAGGACAAGCATGGTGTGGGTTTTGGTGTCAGAATCAGGCAATATCGTCACGTCTTCACCAGAAAATTGACCTTCCAAAGCAATTCGATGGTTGCCAGGGCCATAGTAGATAGAGCCCCAATTGCGAATGGCCATGGCCTTCGCACGACCATCGTTCCTCGTCCAGGCCACGGGCTTCCCGACAGGTATCGTCCAATTGCATTGATGATGTTCACTAGCGAGGTCGCCGTTGCACCAAGACAACACTGCATGGATGTAAGACAGGCGAGGGCTGTAATGAGGGAGCACACACCGGGTAAGATAGCTACAGTCCAAACTGTGTCCCAAACTGCCGTTGCCCTCCTCTGGAAGCTGGACCGATACATTCAGAATAGGGAATTCCCGTAGATTTAGCGGGAACATTGCAATTTCGCCGTTGACGTAGAGAAGGTCTGTCAGCGGATTGCACAAACCGAGAACTGGACTACCTCTTGATGGATCATCACTGTCCAGGACGTAATCCTCCCCCTCGTCGCTTTGAAGCACCTGGCGAATGCAGCTTCTCCGAAACTCGCGAAACCAAGGGAGCATGATCCTCCGACTGGCTTTGCAGACGTCAAGACCTGCAGGTCGCCGGGGAGACTTGATGAGCTGACGCCAACGATAGATTGACCGCCCCTTGTGTATTGGCCAGAAGTCATATAGAGCTGGCCGATCGTCAGGATGGGCCTTGCACCACTGATTATTGCTATCTTTAATCTCTATCACCACGTAGTGAATCGTGAAAGCAGGGAGGGTGAAGCGCCAGATGTTTTGCTGCATCTCCTCGGGAAGTTTAATGAAATAACAAGGAGAAGGTGGCGAGAGAGACGACATTGGTAGAAAGGTGCTGGTTCAAATTGAAGTAAGGTTGTGAGGGTATGATTGATCAGGGAAAACGACGTCAGGCACGGGGTCACTACGTCAGCTTTCGACAAGGTCCAGCTCTAGATCACACCTGGTCAAGATGAGGAGAAACATGTCTGTTATATAGTATGGTGAGTTCTCTTTCCCTCCTTTGTACAAAGCGTGTTTGGCGTGGGGTCTACACTTTTGGCTGGCAAACATTCCTGAACCAGCAGACCGAGACGTCTGTCTCAGCTTTGTGTTACAACTTGTGGAGTTCAATTGATGTGGGGAAGGGCAAATTCTGCAAACCCGGTATTTGGTAGAGGGGTAATGCGACCAGGCTGTCAATGTCTTAGGTAGTCGTTGAGCTCATGTCATGCTAGTCCAGCAGACCGGGATACACTGAGATTAATGAATGGATCATTTGATGGAGCAGTTCTATGAAAGTCACGAGAATTACAACTTTTTCATGGGTGAAATGTGTTAACTAACTGCGTAATTACTGACTTTGCTGCCAGATTCGAAGCTGTGCCAATATACCCGATGTTAGGATCTAATCTGAATGTAATATCGTGGCTGCTTACGCACGCTTGGCATTGACGCCACTGATGAACTGGAGCGTGCGGCTGACTCCTTAGAATTTTCGTGCGGTAATAATCTGCAATGCACGACGAACCGCGTGAGGAGCAAACATGTTGATTGTTCGTCGAGATAAGCGAAATCTATGACGCTTTACTCCTAGGCAGGTGTTAAGGGATCATTCGACTCCACGGGCTTCGTCGATGTATGCATGCATCGTGATTGCACCACTCGATTTATGCTGATGACAATGCATCCAACGCTCCAGCTCCAGCTCCAGCCCCAGACCTTGGTATAGCGGAGATATGCAAGTGTTGACAGCCGACTTCCTCTCTCGGTCGGAAGCTTGTATTTGAGCCTTGTGTAACACACCTGCAGCGAATTGAGAGAAGAGGAAATGTCGGTGTGACTAGGCTCAGGTTGACGGCGTTGATGACCTCCAAACTCGAACGCTGTCAATTACAATACTCTCAGGTAATGCGATAGATATTCCGTAATTACATTCTGTAGACGCAGGTCTGATATGAAACATGTAGCTGGCGCAAGACCAACGCACGGAAATAGAGCAATAATTGACCAATTATTGAGGGTCCACTTGACACTCAACCATACGTAGCAGTGCTTGGTGTTTTTACGTACTGTGTCCGTTTTTCTACGGAGCAGCCAATTCCAATACCCTTGTTGGCGCCGTGAGATCGACGGAAGTATCTGATTCGTTAGACAACTCCTCAGTACATATTGTCTCAGCCACCACGCTTAGCATGGGCGCGAAGAACAGTCGATATCATTTTCTTGGCTATCTTCGCGTAGCCCACAGTCTTTTTGATCGATCACGAGGCCCCCGCATATAACTGCGTCTTCTAGACACGGATCCAGCCTGGGAGAGGTTAGAAAACCCAAGACGTCAATTTGAAGTGGCAAAAAACCTCAGGCAAGGCTTATGCTACTTTAGGATGTATTTTAATAAGTTTTTTCTGTTCCTAATTGAAGGTCCAGAGTTCTTTAATGCACCAAGGCCAGTGCAACACCGACTTCTCGGACAATGCAAATACGTTCATGGTGGGCATAAACGCTCACTATCCTGCGCAAAGTGGGGTTGTGGAGCCGGGAGCAATTAAAGTGGATCGATTCGATCTGCATCGATCGAGTGAAGTCTTGGCAGAATCCAAGTTGCCTATCACCGTCCAATGGCTAAAGCAAACTTTGCTCATGCCTACCACACCAGAGGCAAGACTGTTCAACTCTGTGGCAGCAATGGAAGCGTTAGACTATGTACTCCATGGTCCTCACAATTGGTATCAGGTCATGCAGCAGCAAAGTTGACGAAAAGCCTTCAAGTGTCAAAAACCATGTGATAGGGGAGCAGCAAGCAAATCACAGCCCGTCGCGCGCGTCATCCAGACGGCAGCACTACCTCGCCGAAAGAGCCGAGATAAATGCTGCTCTATCGTTCAATTGTAACATCGGTGAGGATGGACTGAAACTAAGGAGGAGGGCCAATATCAACCTGGAAGGATGAACATTTTAAAAGTCGGTTTGTGGATCTCAATGGTGCATAAAAAAAAGGCTCCACAACAAAGAAAAATTGCCAGACTAGGAAATCAATTTAGTGATTCACGGTTTATCATTGGGTAGCTTGCCATATAAAGTTAATCGCGATAATCCATCTCGTGGAGTTACGTGGGGTCTGTGAACTTTAACGTTACCTTTCGCCTTTTGATGGCTGGATTTGTGTAGATTATTGGATGCCTTCCTGACAGTCTGTACCTAACAATGCACTCATGTCAATTTTTGAATAAATCAAGGGAAGCGATTCTACATTTTGACTACCCTTAATTGGTGTTCCACACGCATGATCTCAAAGACACCTTTAGTCGCCAATATCTCAAAGATATCCAAGTATATTCCAACAGTCTGCACTTCAGTCCTTGGACCTTGCGCTTTTGCATATCGGTTTCAGCTTCTACAAGGCCTCATTTTGGGATGTGAGAGGGCTGTGTCATGCGGCTGGACGCCACAGAATAGATGCATGGTAAATTATTTGTCAAATTTCATAGCACCGCCTCCGTAGGCATTTTCGATTTTTTTCTTTTCAAATACACCATGAATCATCAAATAATAAATGCTCTGAGGCCGGCTTGGGGATGGGAGATTTGGTCTGGATTGGGCGATTATTTCGACGTTGAACTGGAAAACCTAGAAGTGAAATGACACTCAGCAGTGAACGGACACTCGGCAAACTCGTTGTGGCGTTCATATTACGCCTCGTGGCGCACTGCCTCATTCAGCCCCATCGACCCATTACCGGCCAGCATAAGATGACCGGAAACCCCAGCTGCTAAGGTTTACAGCCAGACATTATAACATTAGGAAATAACACTCCAAAGAGCCTCTGTTAGTTACCATGTCTGCTATCAACATTGACTTCGGCACTCGCAAGGGTTGGGGGGAACCTATTACCGAGAAGACGCCATTTGTAAGTATTACACTAAATCCCTCCTTGAGTTGCATATGCTTTGGTACCCCGTGTGCATTGCTGACTATCCTACGGGTTCCCGATTCTCTCGGCGCTCAATTTCTGGCTCGGCTGAAAGTGGTGTCCTACAAACCCGATTTTTTCACGTTAGGCTTTTCTCAGAATTCCAATAGCTGCCGCCTCTGTGCATTACTGCTCGCTAGGTTCCGAGCGATGGCAACTGCAACTGCGTCAAGTATCGAGATTGAGTATTGGAAGTACCCCCGATATGGTTATTTTATCACGGTTTTTGATATTGTCTTTCGTACCATCGGAGCAAAGGATGGGAAGACAAAGGTTGTGAGGCTGGGGATACAAAAGGCAAAGGTAGATAGGGGTAAGTTATATTGGTGGTCTCAATTCCTTCCGATAACCTCAGTGGCATACTAAACATCATAGACGTTGACGAAGATCACCCACCTATGGTCTATTTCGAGTCGAAAATAAGTCCTTCCACGGATCCGGAAAGCAGTATGGCCCAGGTTGCAAATTGGTTCGGGACATGCTGTGAAGAACATAACTGCACGCCTTAGACTTCTCCAGCACTATTCGTGTCTAGCAGGCTTCTCAAGATTTCAGGCTTAGATGAAGACACCCTGGAGATCCGTTTGCGGGAAAGACAAGCCCTGTCGGCCGATATTCGGTATGCCACGCTGAGTCATTGCTGGGGTCCATTAATGCCCTTCAAGCTCAAGAAAGAGCTACTGGAATCATGCCTGAACGGAATCCCGCTGGGTAAGATCTCTGTCGTGTTTCAAGATGCAATACGAGTTGCATGGCGCTTGAAAATCCAATACATTTGGATCGACTCTTTGTGTACAGCTCACCATTTACTCTACGCCTAAGGTTCTTCACTAACTGTGTTTAGGCATCATTCAAGATTCACGGGAAGATTGAGCAACTGAGTCAGCTCAGATGAGTTCCGTCTATCAGCACGGCGTTCTCAATATTGCGGCAACAGGATTCTCTGATGGAAGCAACGGCCTGTTCGTGCAAAGAGACCCCAATCTCTTGACCCCTATCTCGTTCTCCATGGAAGCCAATGATTCCTCGCACGATAATTACTATCTAGTTGACACAGGCGTATGGAAGGACCAAGTCGATGATTCGCCTCTATGTGGACGAGGCTGGGTTGCCCAAGAGCGAGCACTGTCGCCTCGAACAGTTCACTTTGGCAAACAGCAACTCTTCTGGGAGTGTTTGTGCGAGAATGCGAGCGAAGTTCTGCCAAAAGGGATGCTACGAGGAACCGAGATCATGGATCCAAAAGCGTTTATCGTTCCAGAAAACGAGAAAGAAGAGCGGGCAGAGAGGCTGCGGTCACTCCGGGAATGGGTCCTAGGCTACAACAAGCGGTCATACTACGAAGACTCGGATGATGAGTGCAACTCTGACGACGACACGAGCGACAAAGCCTGCAGCACAGATGATGGATATTAGGAACGGTAATTTGGGTGCTCAAAAGGATACAATGATTGAGGAGGAAGGGTCTTCCGGGTCGAGCAACTCGGATTCAGACTCATCCGATTCAATTTACAATCCCAAGAAACCATCTAAGCTAATGAAATGGAAGCCACTGAAGCTCTCTGTGGGAAACTTGGAACTAAGTCCTCAAATGTTTATAGACTGTGATCTCACCATATTCGATGGACTCGGCATCAAAGGCTGGGAAAAGTTTAAAGCGCAGTTGGAAGAGTGGAAGATCGGGAAACCCTGGGCAAGCTTGGTCGAGGCCCGTCCAATCCGAGGTATGTCACATGAACTAATGAAGTGGGTGGCCCTTATCAAGCTCTTCTCTCGTTGCTCGCTGTCGTTTTACAGTGACAAGCTTGTTGCAATTTCAGGAATGGCACAGACACTAGCTCCAGCACTCAATTGTGATTATCTAGCTGGGCTATGGAGGAAGGATTTGGAACATCAGTTATTGTGGAAAGTCACCCAACCGCGTCCAGCGCCTGAGAAGAGTCATACTCGCGGCCCATCATGGACTTGGGCGTCGGTTGATGGCGCGATTGAGATCCAAGAGTGGAGAGGGTATTTTTATGACAGGTATGTTTCCTGTTGATATCAGTAAGGTTCAAAGTGCTAATTTGGTTTAGGATTCCCGGAGATATTACCTGGATGGCAAAAGTTGGCAACGCGAGTGTCCGACTAGGAGAGATTGGAAGATATGGCCACGTACGATCCGGACACCTGACCTTGACTGGCCGTCTGGGTGTTTTCAGGATTATTAATAACGAGCCTGAAATCTCAGTCAATACAAACGAGAACCCAGGGATCAAAAGACCGTGGGTTCGGGCTTTCTGGGACACGCAAGAACTCACAGAGAAATTTGGTACACCAGACCCTCGCACTTATGTAAAACACCACTCGACCTACGGTGCTGAAAAAGGTATAAAAGGCAGCATGGACCCTCGCGACATTTTCTTCGCACCAGTCAGAGTGATGGACTCCGACCCCGACGGATCTGACTATGAGCAGCCAATGCTGACAGGATTGCTCCTCTTGCCCACTAACAGTAAGAAAGGAACCTTTCGGAGAGTCGGACAGTTTGAGCTGTCGGGGCACTGGATTAGTCTGCACAAAGAAGCTTTTGAGTCTCTCTCGAAGTCGACAGTGCTATTAGATGACAGGTTATATGTTTCGAGAAATATTAAGCGTGAGGAGTATACTATCTATATAATTTAGGAAGGCCCTTACTATTACTGTAATAGCTATCTCACTAGAGAGTTAAAAATCCCCTTACTTACGGCTATATATTATTACCTTAAGTTATTACTTAAAGTTAGTAAGAAAAATATGTTATGAGGACACTTAATAACAGCAAGGCAAGATAGGGCAGATTATAGGGATAGAGAGTACAAGAGATCCACCCTATAACTAATGTCTTAGTAGTAAATAATAAAATGGATTGTAATCAAACTAGTATTTCTGCTCTGATTTGTTGAACTGAGCTGACTTTGGCGAGCCAATTAGAGTCTTTAAATCCGCGATCCGAGCCACGCAGAACCAATATTAACGTAGAATACGCGCCAGCCTTACCGGACGAACGGAATCGCATCCGTCACGGGCAAAAGTGCTGAAAAGAGAGGCGATACATAGCATATGAATTAGAAACCGTGCATGCGAATATAAATAAGTTATGATAGATATAAGTCTGTTAGCATTGATTATTTCCTGCGGACGCTAATGTCGTTGATAAACTTTTCATATTGTCACTTCTCACTTCTCTTATTTGAGAACAGAGCAATGACATTGTGATTTATTTGTACAGCCTTCCTTAGCATGGATGAAAAGGGAAGTGACTGCTTATTTTCAACCCCCTGGAGCTAGGCAAGTAATGGGCCGCGACGAGCTGAACCTCTATATTTATAGCTATAAATATCAGTCCTAAAACGAACCAATCAAAACTCTACTTAGCCGCGATGGCTGCCAGCCTGATTAATGTACTGACAAGCAATTATCCATAGTTCTCATGAGCTATATGATCTGGTTCTCTGGCGCGGGATTAAAAAGACCTGGCCCTGATATTCCCCTATCGTTCGACTTACCACTATGCAAGCAGGTATCGATATGGGAGAAAACAAGGCGTTCTCACTCCGGCAACGAGCACTAGCTAGGCCAATACCAACAAGAACCTGGTACATGTACATATGGTATCTGATCGGCCGCATGGAATATACTAGGTTCTGTGTGGTCATATAAGGTCTCGGCCACGGGTCTCAACTGC
>JAADJG010000712.1:0-12039 GCA_012932025.1 Fusarium austroafricanum | reverse complement strand
GGGCTAGCAGCTAGGGGATAGTGCTATAGATAGGGTTAATTAAAGGCAATAAAACTAAAGAAGCCCCTATAATCTAAAGAGAGCGATAATTTCTCTACTTTTAATTACGCATATATTAGTGCTCTTAAAAATAGCAAATATAGGCTATAACGAGAAGCAATAGCAACGCGCGACTAGCAATAAGACCAATACGCATAAATAAGCAAAGAAGATAATAATAACAGAAATAATAAAATAAATAAAAGTAATAATTATAATAATAGTAAATATATTAGCAAATTAAATTACAAAAATAATCTATATAAGCCTAGAGCACTTTAATCTTAATTATAAGTATGCAATAGGATAAGCAATAGGGCTAAATACGCTAAAATAATAAAGAAGTTACGTCTAGTATTAAAAGTAATTAATACAGAGCATGCTAAGTAGATAATTATTTATTCTACTCTAGTATACTAGCCGGTAACGGGCCCCGTTACCTGTTTTACGCCAATCAACGGTCTAGAAATCAACAGGGATTTCCAAAACTCGTAACGGGCCCCGTTACTGTTCAGGTCGCGTTTACCAGATCGCGAAACGGGGCCCGTTACATGGCATGGTGATCCGTGCCACCCATGCTGAAATCATTGTGACGAGGCAAAGCACCAATCACAGGCAGACCCTGGAATTAGCTGACCTTAATCATAATAACCCTTTCTAGACTGCTGCGTCTCCTTTCTTCTACTGATAATCTCAGCATTCACATCCATCCTAGAAAACCTTTAAGTGTCCTAACGTCTTAGCATATCTTTCCAGGCATCCTCTAGAAGCCTACTTCACCAGCAAAATATTACGCCCAGCCAAGTACAGACGCTTAGGAGACTGGAGCTTTATTATGATATCTCACACCAAGCTATCATTTGCATGCCTTGTGGTTTTGCCTTGAAGACAGACGATGATCGCGTCGGATGTCACCTCAAAGAGAAACATGGCATATCTAAAAAGCACCGACAAAAGCTTAATCTACTTGTCATTTCCCTGCATTTTCCTGATCCAGATGAGCTACCAAAGCAAGCACATAGGTCCGCTCCGCACCTATACCTAGCCCTTCAGTATAGAACGGAGTGTAAGTATTGTGAGTTGCCGTCTGCAAGCCACGATATCCTATCACGGCATCTGAAAAATCACATAACCGGGAGATCAACGCTACGTGTACGATGGGAAAGCGATGGCTACGCGATGACGTCCGGGATAATCTGACCTTTCAGAGTTGGAAAGCTAATGACATCCAGCGATCCTGGCTCATCGTAAGCACAGATGAGCAGCAATCATTGCGGAATGCACCGCAAACTATCAACCAGTTTCTGCAAGCAGTTCCAGATTTTGTCAGAGAGTTTACCCAGAAACTAGTTTCGGACGAGCGACCGGTTGCATAAGCAAAGATCCCCATTTGATACTAACGCGCCTGCGGGAAAGAAAGACCTATTGACTAACTGGATGTGATGCACTCGCCGGGATGAAACCCTGGATCAAGCACGACGTGATATGCTTGTAGCACTTTCGGAGATGCCCTTAACGACCGGTCAGCCCTGAGACCATTGTTTGCGTCGACGGCCTACTACAATGATTGCTGCGAACAATGCGACGCAATGCACATGTTCTGGTCCGTGCACGCTAGACGTCTATCTCGAATGATCGAGTTACACCGAGCCATCCAAACCTCATCGTCACTTCCAAACACCAAGGATATGAACCTTTCCGCACTCTTCATGGCAGAAATCAAGCACTTGCGGTCCTCATAGAGCTCCTCCATGGACCTGAGCTGCATCTCTGTTGTTTGCGGCGTCCGACGACGGTTACCAGTGTTCGTCTTGTATTCCACCCACCCAAACTTCGGCGACTCGTGATTGTCGAAACCTATGTTCTCTACAGCGTGATAAATATAAGAGAAAACGGTCAGCCGGTTCATTCTGGCTTGCTCCACACTGGCTCTACTTACCAATCTCTTGCGTCATCTTAGCGACGGATAACACTTTCTCATCAGTATCCTCCCATAGAAATGCTTCTTTCATCATGAACCAGAGCATTCGTATAACCATCGTTGCCGCCAGTATATCTGATTTCTTTCTTTTCCTGGCCGGATAGAATTCGCTTCCCCGCTCGTCGATGTGCGGCGTCACCGTGCAAGCACCGAATGTCAATGCCAGTAGAAGCATCATATCACATAGCGGATCACCCAACCAGTCGATCAAACAGCTGTAGGCCTGATTCAGGTGTCGGGCCGCCATCGGATCTGTCTTGGTGTAATTGTTCTCTAGTTTGCCGAACCCTTCCTGGATCATCTGGGGCACTTCTTAAGGGTACCTCGTAACCTACATCGATCCTTCTCTTCCTGTCAATCTTCTATCGCTAAGAATCACAATAACCCAATATCACAGTTGAAGTGAATACAAATATCGACCACATTTTCACTGCTTCTTCTTGAGAGCAGCCCAGTGGCTTGCTAAGTGGTTTGAGAAATGACTAGGGCGCTTATAGAGTTTCCTCTTAGACTCGATACAGAAAGGACATATGTAATTGCCAGGCTGTATCCGTAGCCCATCTATTCCAAGACTGAGGTTGTTATCCTGCTGATACTTTTCTAAACATGCGATCAGATCCTCAGGAAGTTTCTTGTACCAGTCACCCTTTGGGCGAGTGACTTCGAGCTCGCAGGAAGTCTGTGCATTACATCCATCATGCGAGTCAGATATTGGTGCTCCAGGGCTGTTTAAGCGACGCTGCTCAGTTGCTATGCTGGCAGATGACCCTCGAGTATGGAACGAGTCATCGCTCTGGACCTGAGCGGGAATAGCAGGCGCATATTGGGCAGTTGATATTTGATTGAACGATGCTCGAACATCTGGCGATTTACTGGCAAGTTTGGTCGTCAATGGTCGAGTACACAGTGACGGTGATAGTGACGGCGGTGATGGTGCATTGACGGCTAACTGGGACGATCGAGCGGGAAAAGAAGACGGCTGATTATTTAGAGTTGGCGTTTGACCGGGAGGTTCGTGCGACGGAGGACTGTTCACTCCCTGCTTAAGCATGGAGCTGATCGGTGGCAATACAATAGTAGTTCTGGAGGCTTCGAAGTTATACGGAGCTCTTATTTGACTTAGACGTGGGTGGTCCGTATTACATGGCATACCGCCAACGGCGTCTGATGCGTCATTGTTGCCCTGAACCACGCTTGGAGCTTATTGTGCTTGTTGTCGCTCTTCTGTTGTTGAATTTGCAGCATCGATGATGGGTCGATTGCTGTGAGGACGACCCATCTCAACTTGGGCATGTTGCTCCAGAGCGTAGAGCAGGGCCGGCTGTGCAGAGTCTGTTGATGAAGCGTGTGGGATAGATGGACTTGATGGAAAAGCCTCTGCTGCATAGATTTCTGGCGTTTTACGTGGATTTGACATTAGGTTCATAGGAAGCAACTCTCTTGAAGGCGGATGCGGTGGGCATATAGCAACGCGAGAGGCTTGCTCTGACACAGATAATCCAAATAACCCAGCTCCCATATTTTTCTCAGGGGTAGCGGTCCTGTTTGCTCTCTCATTGCAATGTGGTCTTAACAAACCAGCGTCCTGACAAACTTCTTGTGTCGTATTTGAAAGTGCGGCAGTACTTATAGGCTCAAAGATGTCACAAGGTTCATCAAGCTGTCGTCCCGGCCCATGAGAAGATGTCGCAATGTCTTCCAGGTTCAGTCGATGCTGTTGTCCCTCATCGCTACGAAGATCGGGTAACGATTGTTGTTGAATGGGGGGGTCATGCAGGGCGACGTGATCTAAAGGTAATACTGGTTGAGTTGCGGGTAGAGAACTGGGTTCCTCTTGATCCTGGTCAGGAGCTGCCATCTGAGAACTGCGATGTTGAAGAGGAACTGTACATAGTAAGCGATCCAGTTCATCAAGGGAGTATATTACCAAATTACCTTTCAGAGGCGTGGGCGGATAGCTGTTGGCCTCTATTGATGACTGTTCTGTCGCGTCAGGTGCCTCAGACTTTGACCTGTCTACTTCTCGTTCTGGCGAACGTTTTTCTGCCCGAGTCTTAAGAAACTTGCGAACCGACCGTATGTGAGGAACAAGCGAGTTCTTGTTGTTCACATCGAACTGCCTCAAATCTCTTGCAGAGACCCAGCCGACGGCGCTCTTAGCGGGAAAGTCTTGGCCATCAAAGTACATTACGGGAAACTCTCGCTCCATGACCAGAGGCTCGCCGTCGTTAAATCCCTCCGCCCAGGAAAAGCCATCTTGCTTATCGCAGTAGCACCTAGGGAGAACCTCTGCTAAGCCAAGACTTTCTATCGAACCCGAAATGCCGACGCTTTCGAGATCTTGCATCGGAAGTAGGAGTACAGCGAACCAGTCCTTGGACTTTTCCCAAAATGCGAGATAGATGCTGCCGGCATCTGGGTTTATGATGCCCTCAAAGTCTTCGTCCGTGGTCGATCTCTTGTCGCCATGTCGCCTGTGGCTATGCCGTGTTCGTCTTCGCGAAGACCTCACAGCCGGACAAGAGACATGAGAATTGCCGAGTTTGGTACGAAGGTCATCATTTTCAACCTTACGACGTTCTTTCCCATGGATTCTGGCGATGTTCTCCTTCGTTTGTACTATGACGGTCAGTAGGCAAGCATGAATATGGGCGATGGATCCGGCGCTTAGGCTTACAGGAGTGGTCGTCGGACTTGTGTGTCTATTTTCGGACATTCCTTTAGGTACGCACGCCTCTTTGGCGCCGATCGTTTGGAGAGTTGCATCGTGTGGCTGACAAGCAACGACTGCATTATTTGAGTCTTGCCGGTCAGAATCCTCGCTCGAGATGCTTCGTAGATACGACTCTATTTTCGCAGGCCCAATAATTTCCAAGAGTTCGTAGCGGAGCGTGTCTGCAATTTCTTGTAACTCCCGGTTATACGCCTTCTCCTCGTCCCGCACACCAGCCTCGTATTTTATTTCCAGCTCTTTTAATTGCCCCCCTAACTTCACGATACTGTCTTGGAGACTTGGTTTTTCTGGCGCTGGGGCTAGTTCCAAGCTTGTCCATAATTGAGCGATGTTGCCCTGGATTTCGTCCGTCTTCTCTTTGTAAATTTCAGCCGGAGATCTGACGCTTGATAGCTTGAAAGCATATCGAGCAACTACCTCTTGGATCTTTTCAAATTGTTGCAGAAATTCTGTAGGTGCCATTCCGAGGAGCGTTCGAGGACGTAGGCCAGTGAGCGTGGCTGCTGAGTCTTGGCAGTGCAACAACCGTTTGAGGTGATAGCTAGCTGTCCAGCTACGACTCAATGGTCGCGCTGCGGCGGCTTATTAGCACAGTAAAACACCGTCTTGTTTCTGCGTAAGATCAGCGTAGCGCGCGATCAGGAATGAAGAGGGATGTCAATTGTTATCGTAGGATGTTCAATTAAAAAGCTCGAGACGCGTCAAAATTGAAACGCCAACCAACAATCAATGGTCATAAGTCACATGACAACGTTGCTGTTGGCTGTCACACCTCAAAAGGGTCAACAGAAATAACGCCCAGATTTTGCCTGAGGCAGAAAGGCCGTAACTGCGTCTGATGATATCTCTCTCGAATTCTCAGCATTTTTTTCGCCCCTTCTCTTTTTCTTTCCTTTCGACTCGTTGGCCCTGTATACAACACGTTATGCATCATTTTGTACCTGTAGGTGGGTACTTTTTAATTGAACATCCTGTATTCTCAGAAACGCTACACTCTCCAATTCTATCTCTTTAAGCGGCACAAGGCATCAGAGAGGTCACGACCGGGGTCAGGGGCCAATCAAAATGATCGCGACGATCGGTACATTCCACCCACACCTAAATTGGCGTGTGATAGAGGTACCAACAGTCAGCATTGTTACAAATCGCTACATCACATACTTTGCAACCGTACCTAGTCTTCCGGCACCCCTGATTTCCTGATATCGGCTCGAGATAGCCTCCTTTTTCCTTCCTTTTTTTAAAGGGTCGAGGCTGCCCTTGCCGGTAGCCTTTGCAAGCTAGGCAGGGCGAATAGCTGCCTCGGCGGACATGATTGATATCTCTTTGTAGGTGATTTTGCCGTGCTTCTATATCCTCAATGTCTTCTTCCTTCCCTGACCGACTTCTCTTCCTTGTGCCGCCTTCAGCAGCATATGTGTTGAAAATCGCGTTGCAGATGCATTCCTTCCAAGCTCGTAGCGTGCTGTAGGGCTTCCAACGAGGGTGCCGGGTCTTCTTTTGCAAAATGAAGCTATTCGCAAGTGCGACTTCGAGGAGGAAGCTCCAAAGCAACGCCTGCCACGGACCGCGGCGGAATCGATGCTCGTACGTTGTATAGGACCTTATCTGATCACCGCGGTCCACGTGATTCATTTCATCGTTATACTGAGCGGCAACAGTAGGTATAGGGATCATTTTGAAGCTATTCCCGTTGAAAAGGCGCTGTAGCTGTTGTGCCTCTGCCTTCGTGCCTCTCTTAGCCGGCAGCTTCCTCTTTTTTAGTGTGCGCTCGTGAGGGGCGCCGCTGTGCACAGTTGAAATGAAGAGCACCACGCCGCTATCCTTCCAAGCGATTTGGAGGACCTAGGGGGAATGAAAAGGGACATATTAGTAAGGGAAATACAGCTAAAAGTCGTCCATACCTGTTTATCCGGCATCGGGATCAATATGACCTCGTTGTACCTCAAAGGCGTGCCGTCAGGAGCTTTGCCGGTCTCTTTTATCTGCTTCATCTCGGTGCTAATGCCGCAGTTAGGGCGTGCCGTGCCTGTGGCACCAAAGCCAAGCTGCCGAAGGAGGCGGAAGAGCTGCGGTGACGAGAAGAGGTTATCTGTGAAGACGTGATATATCTGAGGAAGCAGCCTTTTTACTAGGTGAACCACGACGCTCTGTGTATTGCTGAGAGGGATCTCGGTCCGTAGCTTTCCCTTCTTGCCTTGCGGCTTCGCTGTAGGTAAGTTGACGATAATAGCGGTATATGGTGATGACTTCACGTGCCAAAGCCACCGAAGAAAGAAGCCCTGTTGGGCGATAACCCAGACTTTGAAGCCCACTGGTGTGGGCTTTCCCTTGACAAGCGTTGTCTCTTTCGATCTGCCTGTAAACGGCACCATACACTCATCTACAGTCAGATTAGTCCCTGGAAGATAGAGCTCGTTTGACACCTTCTGTATGAGGTCAGACCACTCTTCAGCCGCTTGGAAGGTCTTTGGAAGATCCCCCTCATCCCTCACATCGACTTTGGTATAGTCAAAAGTACGGAAATACCTGTTAATCAGCTCGAACTTCCGTAGCGGCATGAACTTGATGATTGAGTGAAGAGGGCGCTGATCTCCTAGGCTAGGTGCCCTCCAATGGTCCTTTATCGTTATTTCCCTATGAATCCCTAGGTAAATAACGACTCCAAGCCATACATAAGCCGTTGAAGTGGAGATGCCTTCCCATTTGAGGATGCGTGAGTGTTCAGAAAGGGGGGTATTCCAGTTGTCAATAACAGCATTTTTAAGCAAGTGAGTGACCCAGCTGTTGGTGTAGTGATCCATGACTGTATAAGGGAAATAGGTATAAAAAGCTGGAATAATTCAAGTGGTTCCTTAGGCAGAGGGTTGATCTTGAAATCACGATATTCTAGCTTGAAAGGTTGAAAATCATCACCGCGGCCCTCTTCGGGCGGAAAATTAGGCACGCCGGTGGGGTCATCAGCTGCCCTCAAAGGCGGGGTATCAAAGCTGTGATCATCTAAGCTATCTTGTATCTTTGAAGAGCTCATCGTTTTAATTACGACAGGCTAGGGGCTATTTGTGTGAGGTTTTTGATGAATTTGGTGGTGAAAAATCAAGCAGCTGTCTGACGAGAACTTCACGTACCCCGCAGGTACTAGTGTGGTTAGTAAGTAAAGTGGGGCGAGTGACCTTTTGATGCCTTGTGCCGCTCAAAGAGATAGGACTAGGTATCGCAGATTATATTACTTCTAGGACGGCTTTTATATAGGTTTTCACCTGTCGTAATGTAATCGTAAGTTTCCAGCGCTTATGCACACTTGCCTATGGTTGCGTGCCAATTCTATCAGGGAATCTATGATAACAAGACGTCCCTTGGATACATGACAGATATGTCTGCTCCTCGAAGAATGAGCCTTTGGCACGCCATGTAGTTCTTGGTCTCGAAAGCCCAATATAGAGGTGTCAGTCCTTCTCTATCTCTTTGGCGGACCGTCGCTGGACTGTGGTCCAGAAATGTGTCCAAAACGGAGACGAGTTCTTTCAACTGCCTATCGGACTGCCTAGCGCGTATACACGCGATTAGAGCTGGATTCCCATTACCAGACAACCCATCCGGTTCAGCACCAGCATGAAGAAGTAATTTGATCATCTCCGTGGAAGCCCCATGAGCGGCAGCAAGACCGATCGGTGTCACAGCCCTAACGCCATTCGAGTCTTCTTTTCGCGCATTCACATCTGCCCGTTCTAGTATCAAAGCCTTGGCAGCCGAAATACTATCGTTATAGTCGAGGCTTCTGTCTAGACCCGACATACAGAGATAATGCAGTGCTGTCATACCGCGAGCATCGGATATATTGGGGTCGGCCCCTTTGGTTAATAGGTACTGCAGAATTTGCGATTTCCCGAAATTCCGAATACATGCCAACAAGATTGGCGGCTTGGAGCCACTTGCATGGGCGTTTACATCACTTCCGGCCTCGAGGAACAGGGATAGGACCTTTTGGGAACCGTAGCGGGCAACAATTTGGAACGCAGTCTCTCCGGATTTGTTGACCAAGTGAGGATCCGCCTTGGCTTCCAAAAGTATTCGGAGTCCGTCGACATTTATTTCATCCCTGCTGGTGGAGTGCAATGCCGTATTTCCTTCCATGTCGCTTGCATTGATATCCAGGCCACCATTCACCAGTGCTCGAATTATGGCTGGCGCGCACGAGGAGAAGTGGAGAGGAAGTCGACCATAGGAATCGGCAATGTTGGGGCTGGCCCCCTTGTCTAATAACATTATAACAGCACCTTCATCGTCCGCCTCTGCAGCGAGGCTGAGCGCCGTCCTATCATCGCTGTTGTGAAGATCTGGATCAGCGCCGTTTTCGAGTAGCATCTGTATACACGCCCGTAATGCGTCTTCCCGACCAATATTTCTGGTATCAAGTAAAGACGAAGCGCTGCGAACAATAGGAGGATCACTATTGTGATGATATAGAGGGACGCGCTTTTCCTCTTGCGATAGACTTGGTCCATTTATAGACGCTCCGTGCGTCAGAAGCGCCTGAAGAACCCCAACGTGGCCTTTCTCGGCTGATACCGTCAAAAGGCAATCGTGGAAGTCCCGAATGTAGTCTGGCGGAAACCCAAGCTCAATAAGTCGTTGAACGGGACGTTGGTACCCCCGATCGGCGGCCCACCATATTGTTTTAGCCGGATATCCGTTGGGAAAAGTCAATGAAGACTTGAGGTAAGCTTGAGAGAAAATGCCAAAGCTCAATAAGGTTGTAGCCACACTGTCTGTTCCGCCTCGGTATGCGAGGAGAGCATCAAGAACATCGATTCCCTGATGGTCTGGTGGCGGGAATAGATACTGGAAGGTCCGGTGCGATTGGCATCTTAGTCGACGACACCATCCTGAAGAAATTAACGCTCTCGTAGCTACGGCTGTCACTGTCGGTTGTAAGCACCAGGCAGCGAAGAGTTGGAGGTGGGTGCTGTGCGATGCCGCCATCATGACGAGCAGTAGATCGAATAGAATATACTCCAGGTAAGTCTCAAGAAATCCCTTGGCACTGTCGATAAATATGGATCCTATTAAAGAAGCCATGCTTGTTCGGCAGGTCAGTCCAAGGCCGTTGCTGTTCGTAAAAAATTCAATAATCGGCCAAGGGCCGTGTATCCCATTTATACTGAGAAGTGTATAGCACAGAACACACTCGAGAATGAACACAACAGCGGCCCCGAGAACACACTTGAAGAGACCTGCAGCTTCCCTTTTTTTATTCAGAATAGGTTTAAGTGCAGGTAATGAGAAGCTGGCTCCTGCTTCGACTAAGGCGATTGCAATTTCCTCATGGCCGCTTTCAATGGCAAGAACTAATGGGGGCTTTCCATCAATCCTTTTGTTGATCTTCGCTCCAGATGCTAATTGCTTTTTGACGGCTTGAAGGTCGCCGTCTAAGATGGAGGCCTTTAGCATATTGCCAATAACGGGCTGTCGTTATGGTAAATGTAATTGAAGACGTAGCTCACATTAGAACAACGTACCTTGGACATTGGTACTGAGTGGAGCCCTTTTTTTAATAGGCTTTCTGAATCGATGCCTAGGTGACGTTAGGCTGGTGCGTTTATGAGATTGCATAGAATCGATTTGGATGGTGGAACGGGAATTGTCTAGTAGCAATGTTGTGAATTACACTAAGTTGGGGGCTTATATAAGTTTTCAGCCACAAGTCTCAACAGCAAATAACACATCTGACTCACAATTGAGCGGTGAGGTATACATAGCCCCGTTCAAAATACACAGCCCCTTCAGCCGCACGAACCCCGCCTCTTCCACCCGCGACTAACTTTATCCTAATAATTTGTCTTCGCAGCAAAAGATTTCCCAATATACATTATCAAAGAACCCACGCTATCCTACAATTAAGGCTTCGATTTAAGAAGAGAAAAGAGAAAGAAAAACAAAGAAAAAGAAAATCCGGCAAACTTCTCTCTTGAAAATGGAGATTGACTGGAATATGGCTGCTGTAATTGTAGCTATAACTGTTGTCTTCTTCGGCCCTGTCTACAACTTCTTTGCGGGAGTAATTTGGGCCAAGTTCCAGGACCATAGGCGTCGGAACCAGAAATGCGTGGGATTTAAATGGACAGATATCCCTGATGGTGTTGTTCATGATTGCGCGGCAAACATATACGGGAACTACTGTTTTCATTCTACCCTTCACGACCGCCGAACACAGTGCTGGGAGTCAAATACTTCTCTGGGCGGGACTTTCAACAGGGGCTGGAGACAGGCAATGCAGAAATATCAGACAACCCAAGGTATCCCTCCGGGCCTCCCACATAATGGAAAATTCATTCAGACGGATGCACGAACTATTTTGGCATTTTTCATTTATACAATGGATTCTTCAGCACAATATCGTTCAGCACGATATCCTTCAGGAAGATATTCCTGGGACAAGCAAATTTTCCGCCATGGCTCAGCCCAGATCCTGATTGACACTCGCCTAGGAGTCGTGATAGCACATCTCGAGAGCACCGGAACCATTGGATATGTTATGATGAAGAAGCAGGATATCTGTAGCTTGTTGGAAGGATACCCGCCCTGGTATCGGCAAGTTTTCTGGACAAGAGCGAACATCGAGATACCATTCCCCATCACGGAAAGTCGACACGTACCAAGGGGCGGATGGATCGTTGCGGTCGGTCTGATGGATTTGAACCGTAGAGGACAACGTCCACTCCCGGTCTACCGAGTCACAGAAGAGCTCATGCAGTTGCGTTTCGAGGGACACAATGCTTATTATTACGCAATCAAACGATGCAGGAATCGTGTTCGCGACGCCATCTTGCCTCGATTCCCGGGAATCGATGCCCAATTCGCAGAAGAAAGTCTGAGTTATTTGGTCAGCCAGTTCACGGGGAGTGCTATGCCTCATCGCGGCTGGTTCAAGGGACAGCCCGAGCAACATCTTACAAGATCCGAGTGCTGCTTTGCGATGGATCTTTTTAGTAATATGCAACCTCTCTCCAATGACGAAATAGCTAGATTGCGGCCCATTCTATTTCCATTCCTGGCGGCTGCGGTCAATGGAGCTTTCGAAGTTACCGAATACTTAAAAGACCATGGAAAGGAACTGCGGATTCCAGATGAACTACAACCAGATGAGAAGGTGGTATATATCCGAGACTGCACAACGCAGTTGCCAATTCCATAAGTCTACCACAGGCCGGAGCATATGGAATATTTAAACAACTCAGACAAATCCTAGTAGTCAATAACAACAGGAACTCTAGTAGAGTTCTTT
>JAADJG010000711.1:0-36716 GCA_012932025.1 Fusarium austroafricanum | reverse complement strand
GATTGAATTGACTTGATTGATTGAGCTCTATCCGACCTGACTCTTTCCCCTCTTTTGGGCTGATGCATTATGCGATTCCTATATGAGACTCACTTTGTCAGGTGACTTCTCTCCGTCCTTTTCCCGGGTGCGGTTAGTCAAAACGCATTGCGGAATCTAATTCCCTTTATTCGTAAGCACATGATCCCTTCGGTTTAACCATAAACATACGATATGTTCTGCAAGTCTCTTATCTGCTTGGGAATTTATTTATTATCACCCTAACCCATATAAGCCAAAGTTCGAGCTGTGGGCACGCTTTGGCGAGATTTATGAAAACCCTGGACCCTTTGGCCGCACAAGGGTTGATCATGCCGACGAACCTCTTGTCCCAATCGCGGAGATGGACTAGCATCTCGTAATTCTCCCCTAGAAGATAATTCCAGGCCTGGGTGATGCGTTTGCAACTGGTGGACGTCAAGAGCATACATCTTGATTGCGTTCGACACGCTCCAGATGCCGTCGAGATGTCCAGGAAGATCTCCTTCGCGAGCTGTAATCGAGCGGCCATGCACGCCACCAGAGATTGGTCCAAAGGGAAGCTGCTCGACCATATGCACAACTGCTATGCGGCTCATACCCAGACGGGCCAACTCCGATGAAAGATTGACCTGCATAGATAGGCCTTCGTTGAACATTAGGTGTGTTGGAGTGAAACGTCTGACTTCCCCCTGAAGGAAGAAAATGAAGTCCAGTAACGGAACTGATGATGTTCCGATCTATTTGGACGATTTTTGGTCAGTTATGCTAGATCGAAATCTTGCACAGGATGCAATCGGCAGGTGTGAGACATTACCTTCATGTACTCTGCTGTCATTCTAGGAATTTGCATGTATATATTCACCTTGTCACCAAACGCTGCGTCAAACGACTTGCTATCAACCGCCACCACCTCAATGCCATCGTCCATAACCAGCTCCCGAACATTTACATCCGTCCCCGACTCGCCATCCTCGGATCTCAAATGTAGCACCTTGGTGCATAGTCGAAGATCATGCCCGATGCTATCAGCCATAGCTTGCATATATTTCCCAATCTCTTCACAGTACGAGTAGCAGAGTTGACAGACGCAATGGCCCTTCGAGGAGAGACAGCGCAATAGGGAGATGTTGGCTTTCAAACCACCTGACGAAGAAGAAAGACCCTTTGCGGTTTCGATAAAGATGTGCATGGTCAGAGGGCCATAGATGTTCGTCAAGGGGCATAAATAGTGAGAGAATGGAGGAAGAAGATTTCCAAGTAAAGCACCAATGTAACATATTACGTCTCAGTATAACAGCTAATTACTACTCACTTTGCTCAGAATGATAAAGATGCTAGCATTTGCGTATTTCTTTTTAACGCATGATATGGTAGTGTATGCGGTTAAAATGTTTGTTGTTGGTCTCCATCTGATGTTGCTATGACGTGACTAAGCTAAGTATAGCCAGTTTCCGTAATGCTCATTACAACCTGGTGCTTATTTCTCACAAGTGTTGGTAATATAATTGCCGTAAGTCCTTTCGTCTGAATGCTGTCGGTTGCATCTAATATTTACATCATCTTCCATCACGTCTATGAAATTTCATCTCGCTTAGACAGTGTGTTGTATTGAGTTTGTGTAGATAGACCACTTATTATTACCCATGAGCGAATTGGAATATTGCACTCGATTAGTCCATATTTAGTTATTCCCCAGTACTCTTGTAAGTATTAATGTCTAATGGGTACTGTAGATAAGCTACGTCCTTCGTCGTACAGGCAGAAGCACTTTGGGATAACTTGACTCCGACATGCTAAAGGAAGTTTTTTACAAGAGTATTTTGCTGCTATATTTAATAGGCTGTGAGCGCTGTACCTTTCTTTTACTCAAATTCCTGGTTTAAACCCCAGAAGAGGTATTGGTAGGCTTATCGGTGGATGTATACATTTCGGAGTACAGCAACGTGATGATTACTATCCCGACTTTAACGTTCAGTTCTACAGGAAGGTCAGAGATATATTGCAGTTGTTAGCCAATGCGAACAACGGTAGAATATTATATAGGTGAGATGGAATTATCGTGATGCTTTTATTGCTCCCTGGAACGTTTTCAATAATCAGTAACGCACTTTGACGCCGGATGGTTACAAGAACTCTGCCTCGCTGCATGAAGATCTAAGTGCATCGTGAAGAATAACAAAACTTCTTCATTAGTGTTTTTCATGACGCCTCATCTTGGTGCCTGCTCAAGATGTGACTTGCCAAGGTTGGCGGATCTTCAGTTAGTCACATATAAGTAGAATCTGCGCATTGCTCCACTTCCTGTCATTATCTACATCCCATTCTTATTCTGTCGTTATGGGCATATGATCTGATCCCAGAGCAAACATGCTCTTTCATGAGATGCATCTTACCAGGAAGGGGGCTAACAATGAAATAACACGGCTTACCTTAAACGTGTATCCAATTCTTACGACCCCTGTGCTTACTTGTATCACATATAGACAATCCACATATTTCTCGCCTTGAGAAAAGTGTGATGATCTCAGCTCAATTCCCCACTCCTATTGGCGCATTACATGAAAGTCAATGTCATCTTTTCTCATGGTTGTGTAGGGGGGCTCCGAAGCTTCTTTACCCCTCAACCTTGAACTAGACCTACTTACCCACAATCAACTTCCCAAATACTACCCAACTTTCCCATTACTACTACAAGCATACAAGTCAAATTCTCCAAAATTTCTCTACGCCCTTACTTATCAGTTCTCAATGCAACATATTTATCGCGCCAAGCCTCTCCCGTCTTGTGTTATGACCGTATCCTGACACACCCCCTTTGTATTCCTTAAAGTGCGGTAATATGGACCTATTGCGGACTAGTTTAAGAGAAATAAAATACCAATATTGATATTAAGTAGAAATAACTATATTTATGAAAAAGAACATATACATTATTAAAGCAATCTTTATAGATAGTTATAATATATATTTTCCTTATAAAGTAAATTTCTCTACTATTATTCTTTTTAATTTACGTTAACTAGGTAGGAGCCCTATCTTCCTCTCCCTACAGGTCCCTGTGATATTTATGGGCTAAACTACACACCATCTCAATTTTAGCTTGTCATAGGTGCATAGGTAGCCTGCGTTCCATAGTCGAACGATTGGTTAGGGGGAATGTGATCTGATACGCGAAGCGCATTAGCTTGCCACAAAAACTTACTACATAGTACATACCCTGTCGCATTCTGACATCATATTACAATATCACATTCTTTTACAGAGTAAATGCCAAGAATAAACTCTATTCTCTGGCTCTGCCCCGCATAGGAGGAAACCAAACATCGGAAGAGATTTGGAGACAGATGATCGACTCCTGGTTTAGCCTGTTCCGCGTTTCCTTTTTTCCTCCCGAGGCCGGCTCCCTGACAAACATTTCACAAAGCAAAAGTCTAACTTGAAAAGCTACCTTTTATGTGATGTGACCGTCATATGAACGAGAGGTTTTGTCATTCTGATACCCCTCACTTGATAACGGCTTTATTTGAAAATTCGCGGGCTTAAGAAAACTTGCATATGCTATATATTATTTGAAATACCTTAGCTCTTGTAGCGCGCCACCCATATCTCACCTCTCTTCTACTTTTAGGTTGCATCAAAAGGTTGGGCTGGTAAGATTGGCCCAAATCTATATTCAAGGCCACAACAACCACGCTCTCGTGGCTCATGGGTACTGCTTCGGTTCAGTGGGTATGACCCTTTCTTCGTCCGGCTCGGACCCTTCCGTGACGGCTCTATACTTACGCTGAGCCCTAGCCTTCGCCATGGACCAAAGCGCCGCTCTGCCGTCAGGTCCCCCATTTTGGCTCTCAGCGATTGACAACTTTGACACTATCTCTCATCCTTCGCGGGATCAATGGTACTTCGAAGGCCAGCCGAGCTGCCTAGACTCATCTGCAGCCGATGCTAGCAACTCCCAGCTCGAGTTTAACAACGTCGGGGATTTCAGTCCTGACTCTATTTATACTCTCGCTTCAACCGAGTGGACCGGCTCTATCTTCCCCCAAGAGTATCCTGCACCACATGACGCATCCAAACCGACAAACCCTGAAGAGCCCAGCAACATTGATGGTAAACTATATTCTCGATCAATACTGTTAGAGAAGGGGAAAGGAAAGCTAGACTACATCAAGGACGATACAACAAAATCACCAAAACGCAATTCTACGGAGAAAAGAAAGTCAGGGGCAGCAGAAAAGGAAGTTGACGGAAATAAAAAAGGGCGTAGCAACACCAACAAGGCTACAGTGACAGACTCTTCATTCCCACCCTTGGGAAATAACATCGACGCTAGAAAGGTGAAAGAGAGGAATCGTCGTGCATCAAACAAGATCCGCGTCAGGAAGCGGGAAGAAGAGAAATGCCTCGAGTCGACCTTCAATGATATCGAGAAGATCAACCGTAATTTATCAGCCTGTGTGAAGGACCTAACTCAACAGATTTATGGCCTCAAGACAGAGCTCCTCCAACACGTCGACTGCGATTGTACCCTTATCCAGGAGTACATCTCTCATGAAGCCCATCGCTATGTGCAAGACCATGGAGACACAAGAGACAATAATGGTAGCCTTAATAAAATGATTAAGACTTGAATTGGATAAAATACTCCGTAGCTCGATTGCATAATATAGTTATTCTTGTAGATTTCCCTTATCAGTCTGTAGATTGCCCGGTATGCTAGAAGTCTACGGATCACACCGGAGAGTCTGAGGGTATCGGGCTCCAAACACATCGAAGTGGCCTTTGAGGACGATTTTTGCCACACTTGTTTGCTGCGTGGGAAGGTCTCTGTCGATCTGGTCCTTTGAAGGAATGACATCGTCCTCTTGTTGTCCGTAGGACTTCGAGTTCGGGTTTGTGGAGATGGTCGTTGAGACAGGCACCTCGATGACATGGTAAGAGCCGTTTCAAGAAGAGCAAGGTGGATTTGAAGGATTCCTAAGTACTTAGGGCCTCTCTCCATACCCTGCTACGGTGATGCGGGACTTGCGACGAAGAAGAACTTTCAACTGCCAGCAACATGAGAGCGTAATCACCGTAATCACTACCACCACCAACCTCACATCACTGCCGCGTTCCCTACCCTTGCCACCATCAGCGCTTTTAACGAGCCAAAGTGAATGCTAGTGATATGTCATTACTGTTGTTCTACCAACAGCTTTGTCAATTTTATTGCAACCATTACACTTGCCGTTACAGCCACTGTTGTTGTTGTTGTTGTCGCGTTACCTTTGTCATCGCTATGGCCAGCACTGGCGGAACCGACTCCTATCGCAACTATGGTTAGGACGGTGGTTCCATCAGCAACATCATTCATTTATCAAAGGTTTCTCTCAATTGGATTAGTGATATGGTCAAATGTAGATGATTACATCAATCTTGGTAGATAAAGACTACATTGTTAACTCTAAAAACTCTCCAGCCGGTCTCTATTGCGAAACAGAAGTTAATCTTCGACACTCCCCTGCTCATCTTCACACTGAGTAACCTCTCTCGCCTCTCAGCCAAGGATGGAAGTAAGCTTCCAGGGAGGTGAGGCGGTCCTCGGGAATCCAGGTGAGGACGCACTCGAGGAAGCTGAGGAACATGTCCTTGTCTTCTCCTGACAAGGTGCTGGCAAGAAACTCGAGCTTCTTCTCAGGTGGCAATGGGGCGGGACCATGCCATTGGCCTGGATCAAGTAAAATCCTCAGTTGGAACGGGTTGGACGAGCGGGCTGATGCATTATAGGGGCAATTTCAGGGCTTCGAGATAACACGTATGCCGGAGGGAAAGCTAGACTAGAAGAAGGTTTGGGGAAATTAGAAGGTCTTGGCGGTGTTAGGTTATAAGTCAATCACAAGGCTAGAAAATACACTTCTGGTCTAACACAATAGGCTTGTGAATCTCGTTCTCTTCTACCGTTGAGAGAATCGAGTCGTCCGTAATAGCAATAAGCAGATTGTCCAAATGAAGGTCTTGTTATTTATTGGTTAGATAAGCGTGTTCGGCCGCCGGTGATTGTCAGTATTTGAAAGAAGATGCACATGCTTACCAGTATGGACCACGTCCGCTTCATGGAAGAAGTTCAACCCCAGTAGCACTTGGCCGAGAGCACCTATGACAAGACTTTGTTGGAAGATATCGTCTTTTTGCATCTCCTGTAGAGTTCTGAGACCCATGCCTAGAGGTGTCATGACAAAAACGTCGTGTTCACCATTAGGTCCTTTTAGCTTGAATGAATCTTGGAATTGTCGTACGTATTCTCGACCAGGGTGGACCATATTAATGCCGGATAAGTGGCGATAAACCTTCAGCTCCTGGTTATGTTCTAGAGTGTTGATGTGAACCTTGAGCGTCTAGCACTTTTGGTCTCTGAGTAAGAGTATAGGTAGTTAGTAAATATAGCTTTTTGTTAAAAGTTAAGAAGTGTGAAGCTTACCTGAGGTCCCTAGTCAGCCACACTGTCGAACCTGTTCCGTAGCCTAGCTTTGCTACTATCTGATAGCGGTTTGCAATAACCTCACCGATCCGCATGGGGTAGTAATCCTCCCGCTTGTAGAAGGGCAATCTCTCCTCCTCCACCCTTTGAGATAGGCCTATAACCTCGAATACGCTAGACGGAAACTGGCGTGGCCGCAACGGTGTTGACAGACTGGAGAATTTTTGCGAGACCATGACGGATTGTGATTTCATCGAACGAGGTAAATTGAGAGACAGCTGCGACGGACGAAAGGACCGCCTCACAAACAATGTTTGCAAGAAGACTTTTTAAAGAGATGGTCAGGTTTAGGTAGAGCTTAGTGAGTGTTATCAGGAGCCAGCCAGTTAATGCTTGTCAATTTAGTGTGAATAGTGCTCGTTTTCCGACGCTGGCTGATAACGTAAGATTATGTTATGTCCCCTTGCTTAGTGCCTTGGAAGGAAGGGCTGAAAGCAATGGGCAGAACAGCCACCGACAACAACATGAGTTGTCGCAACTTCTTCCTAGTCAATAGCGGCCGGTTGGCTGCTGTTATCTTGTATCTAAAATACCTTGATTAAAGGCATGAGTCGTAGGTTGGCCATAAACTACAGCGCTAATCCAAACGGGGCTTGCCCTATAAGTACCAAGCTCACCGTCACTTCGTGAGGACTCATGCTGTCGGGCAAGAGACGCTGGACATCAGATGTTGTGGCAAAACTCCACGACTCAGCCATAATCCTGTAGCAAGACGCTTCCATATTCAAAGAGCTTCGCAATCCATTCAAAAGAGTCTTCCTCCCGTAGTCGATAAGTGGGATATTGCCAGCCTGGGCTCAAAAGGAGAAGAAGAAAATGCGAAAAGTCTGTGGACAACTCAGCCATCAACCAAATCAGCCACCTCCAGTTACACAGTCCTAAGCGATAATGAAACTAGATATGGGCCATCTCTCAAAATCACACTCCTCTCCAACCATTGCTTTTTCAAGATAACATTGCCCGATAAGCCTGAATGTCCCTTTCTTTTCGTTGATTGCACGAATTACCAATGGCGTTGCAGAACCGTGTGCGATAATGATAATGTCACCGGCTTTCACGTAGTTCTGAGTCAGCCCGATACGGCCATCTGTTGTTACGAACAACCTTCTGTTTCGTAGTACCAAAGCATACTCCCAAAGAAGCCGTTTCTCCAAACTTCGCGTTCCGAACCGTTCGCCATTCTCGTACACATTTAGTAGACTGTTGAGATTGTCTTCGCTCAGCCCCGTTGATTGCCGAAACTTGATGTCTTGCTCTACTACTGTCTTGGATAGCTGCGGTACAAATGATCCGTCCGATATACAAACACGCAGGACTCTCTGCCTTGTGAGCCGAAACTGACTGGTTACTCGCCGTAAAATTTGGCGGAGAGCAGCCTCTTGTTCTTCGAGTCTGACGAAGTCGTTTAGCCGTTCCCGGGATCCCATACCTGATACGACTGGAGAGGCCTCGTAAACTACTCCAATAGCCCTCCCTTGTAGTACCAAATGATCAGGATTGTCAGAATCTGGGTCTGGCTTTACCCACGAAAAGTTTGAACATGCTTTGAAAGGAACACGATCGGCCCGATAAAATAACGGCACGCTTAACTGGCCACAACACCAATTTGGAGCCCAGGATGGAAAGCTCTCGGTGAAATCGACAGAGAAATGGGATTTGTGGTGAGATTGGCGCGGTGCAACGGCTAGGATGTCCAGGTTTCCGGTCGCCGCAATGATCGTTCTCGCTACTTCAATGAACACTCGATATACAGGTACGTTGTAGGTCGGTTGGATCTGAATGCGAGAATCTTTGTTTAGAGCAAGAAATGCGTAGACGAGGTCTCTCGGTTCAGAAACCTTGCGGTCACTGCTCATGCGCGAAAGGAGCGAGTAAAAGTCTTCATGGATCTCCTTGTTATTTTGCATGATCTGAAAAGGATGGTTCTTCCGCAAGTACGACACTTCGTGATCTAGAAACTCAGAGAAAGACTCTCTTCCGATGTCTCGAAAGAGACAGGTTACGAGGAACATGGTGTCAGGATGCCATCGGAATCTCCCGTGAGCGATGATGACTTTGCGAGCAAGCATGAACTCTTGCACAACCCAAGCACGCTCGAACCATGGCAGCTTCATGATTGATATCATTGCCTGCCTATTGAGATGGGATTCCGGTGACAATATAAAGGCTTCTCTGAGCACTGTGCCGGGGGTTGAGTCCACCCTGGATTTCTCAAAGTCTCGAAATATTCGATCAACCCGTTCCGCGCCATCACCTTCTAGGCCTAGCCAGACGAAGACTTTACAGGCTTTATGGTATATATCTCCCATCTTGGCAACTTGTTGATTTCTCTCTTCTGTGTCGTTCTGATTGATGCAAACCTGATCGATCCAGATGAAGCCATCTTCGATGTCGTTGAGCACATAGTTCAGGGCGTCAGCGACGGACTTGGTGATTGGTAGGAGGCTATTGTCGCATAATGTGAGCCGATAATCTCGATCAGGGCTTCCCCAGACGTAGGAGAGCGCAACGAAAGGAGGGCAAGCCGTGAGGCTGAGTTTATCAATCCCGATCTCGTGTCTAAGCGCGGTGAATTCTGAGCCCATAACTACAGTAGAGCACCCACTAGGACCAGTGGAAGTGGAAGTGGAAGTTCGTCGGCATCGCAATACCCTGATCTCCTCATCCTGGAGTGGGGTATAAGTATGCATTTTGGGCGCAAATATAATTGACATTGGTAATAGACTTCAAGCTAGAAGATAGGGATACCAGGTACATTGATTGTCTGGTCGATCGAGGTTTATTACGGTTACTTTGCAGTTCTGATTATCCTCTCCCCTCTGAAGGGTGAGGGGGGGTTGCCCTTGGTCAGCCGAGGGCCTATTTCGTGGACAAATGCTGCCTGCTGACCCGCTTTGAGGCTGCTAATCCCAAGTAAATCCGGGACTGTAACAATGGACGCACTGGTAACAAGTATTTATGGACGCACTGACGTCTCCGGATCAATGAAATTGCCCAAGGTGTATACAAGTTACTTTATATGGAAAATACAAATCGATATCTATACAAGATAAATATATTCCAATGAGAGCCTCTTTTTTCCTACTCGAGATGCCCTATCATACTCGACCTGCCTTTTCACAACCTGACCATCCATCAAATTATCCACAAAGGCCTCTCCAACAACAGTATAACAGTCATTGGGCGCTTTGGGTTTCCTCCTAAAAACAAGTGGCATCTTTGATCCAGCCACAACAGCCACCACATCTTCAGGTCTCGCATTGCTTGGTACCAAAGCCGTCATCCCCCCTTCGGTAGTGGCAAAGCGTCTCTTAGAAGCCCACATCAAAATTGAGGATTCAACCACAGCGCTAAGCTGCTTCTGTGGATTGTACCTGTCAATAACAAGTTCTCGTGATTCTTCCCTTGTACCGTTTCTGTCGAGTGTTGCTATTTCGCCCAGCAGTTGTAGATATTCGCTGAATGTTTGGCTAAAGTCCGCAGGGATCGCCTGTCCTTCTCCTGTGAGACCTGCCGTAACAGTTCTACAGACCGCAGCCTTGTGATCCTCCTCCTTACTGTGGTGGACAGACGAAGCGAGACGTTGACACTCATCGAGCCACGCCTTGTTTGTAAGTGCACTGCCAACGACCTCGTTGGCAGACCCTGATGCAGTGCTGCTCCTCTTGAAGGTTGAACATGAGCTAACCTCTTTGATAACGTCGACAACGGCCACAAACACTACTAACTCTTTTTCTTCCGTTATTCTGGGTGGATCATGAGGTATCAGTGTGAGACCATCATCAGCTTGGAAAGAGACTCGGTCCAGGTAGCGAACGAAAACGCTGTCATTTCCAATGCTCGTCCAATTTGGCACCCATGAAGGCAGTTCTTCCATTCCTAACATCCCTCCAATCCTTCCCTCTGCCCTCGTGGTGCATGAGAGCATACTAAGATCTCCCCGTCCAACACACCATCGACTAAAATTGGTAAAAGTGTCGGCTGGCTGCAGATTGTAATCTGGTCCAAGTATCTCGACGTCTCTCTCGGGACTATAGTCATCTGCCAAGTTCAGGACAGCGTATATCTTATCTCGGATGTCTGAACACTCCCCAGAGCTGGTGGCAAGCAACACTGATAGTAAGCTCCGGTGGGTTTGGCTTTTTCCAATCTGAGCGAGCTTCTTCGAGTGCCTAATATTTTCCATCTCAATGACAGCAACTGCGCCAGCGAGGGACTTTTCAGAAGACTCATCGAGAAGTAAACCAGTACGGTAGAGTCTTTCAACAGATCTCGCAAAGCGTCCCCAGTCTACTCTTTCTTCTCCAGCAATGAGAACGACTTTCTTGCCGTATGCAACCTCTTGAAGAACCCACAATCGCCTAAACCAAGGTCTTTCTAGTAATCCTTTCAGATACATCCAGTCGACTATGAAATTGTAGCGAGTGCGGTATGGAATGCCAAGGTCAAAGCCTATGAGTTCCCGAGAAACGGAAAAACGCGGGCCATGAAGCAGATGGCTGAAAGCCTTCCTGGAGATTTCATCACCCTGGCCAAGCCAAACCAAAACCTGTCGGGCTCTGCTGTATATCTCTCTCATGGTTTTCACTTGTTGACCACGCTCCTCAGTATCATCCTGATTAATGCATAGGGCATCGATCCATAATATTCGCGCATGACGAGAGTGCCTGAGACGAAGTAGAGCCTGGTGGAGATTAGAGGCTACCTTGATGTTTTGCCCATTGCACCGAATGTTCTCGATTTTGGTCGGGTCTCCCCATGTATAAGAAAGTGCTTGATAAGACAGTACGTCGGTGGGTCGACAAATACATAGCCCACAAACAATGTCGTCGTCTTTGTCTCCAGGCTCCAGAATCAGAAGCCGCATCTCGCCGTCCTCGAGGTTGGCGTACATAGTATCCATTGACTGCCGTTGTCGAAGCCGAGCCACTTGTTGCTGTTCTTCTCGAATAGCTTGACGCCTGTTCACATATGTTTGGTATACAACGCGAAGACCAGGAGGATATTTCCCCATAGCGTTTAGATCATCTTCATCTCTTAGCTTGTCCCATATCCTGCGGAGGAGTCGATACCCTATATCGTGAAGCAACAATCCCAATGCAAGAGTTATGTATATGGCAGAAGTGAGCCAGAATAATACCACGACGAATGTAATTCCCATGGTTCCTCGCGGTGAGATAGCTCTTGGGGGGACTGGTCTACGAGGGAAGCCTAACTGGGATCGAGGGGCGTACCAAATGGATGTTTTCGTGCATCGGCAGTGCCTTTTATGAGGCTCCAGTGGGTAGGCAAAGGCTCGAGGCACTTTACGCAGTGGGAAAAGCCCCAAGGTATTCAGTCTTGCGATTGGGCGTACAGCAACCTCCCCACAGCTTCGCACGGCTTTGAAAGGTTGGAACATGATGACAAAACTTGAAACATCCAAGATTCAAGAAGAAAGCCTAAATCAGGAGGCCCAAGAATATTTGTCTGGGGACTCAAATGAAGCCAGCCACAAATAGTTTGACAGCCCATCTCTCGACTCTGTGCCGCAAAATCTGCCTGATGACAAATAATGAACTTGATAGGTCGACTGCAACGTGATCTGACAATGCATGCCGTCTGAGCCTCGACCGCAGGCAACAGCTGCAGATTCAACCTGGGTAGTCCAATGGCTCAAAGATATCCCCCGCACGACGCGTGACAACACTACAGAGCCTGCATGGGTGAAACCCCAAGTATTCGTGATGATCAACCCTGGGGACATCAAACTTCCGTAGACTTCGGATAATACCATTATCATGTCCCCCAGACCTATTCTAATATACTATAGCAATTTTAAAATCCAGTGGTATGCGCATTATACGCCAAAACCCTCTTAGAATCTTTTCTAATATACATAACTGAATCGCTGCCCTAACGAATGCTCATCATTTGTTTCTCAAGCTTCTCATCCTTCTCCATGGATGCCTTGCAGATTGCGCTTCTCCCCAGTCTAACCAGCTCGACCACAAAGTCGTTCACCATTTTCATATGTGAAACTTCAAGTGCGGTCAGCCGCCGCACTGGAAGACTGTTGACAAGATCCGCGGCTGCCTTGAGGAGTTCAAGATCTTGCTCTGCTCGCTCGTGGAGTGGATCTGTGAGGATGTTGAAGAACAAAGTCATCATGGCAGATGTAGGGTAGTAAACGATAACCCTGGGCACAAGTCAGCTGAAATCGTTGGTGTTGAAGTTGAAGGGACATCTTCCTTACCAGAAAGCTTCACTTGCGAGTCCGCACATTGCTGCTCGTAAATACACAAGTGTCGAACGACTAGCTTCCAATGCAAGAGCCATACTGGATTCAACACCTGGTAGCCATTCTGGTAGATCATGAGTATTCTCAAAATCAGGTCCCATGCATCTTCCGCTAGCTCGATGGATTGTAGTCATAAGATGATGATAGTCCAGATGGAGAGTGACGTGCCGCATACTCCGTGGTAAGATCATTCCCTCAAGAGCGACCTGAGACTCGTCCGTTATGGAGAGTACAGGACGGAAGTTAGGGGGGATAGTCTGCCTCCAAGCCTCAAGCTCTTCATCCAATTCTCTGATATCCCGGAGTAATTGCGCAGGTGTCTTTTTGGCGGCTTGAGCCGAGTACAAGATGCGGCTGGTTTTGTCTTTGATATGGCTCAAGCAAGGGTCTCCAGGGAGATGCGGCATGAGACGCGCATCATCGACAGATAGATGAGAAAGGTTGTCATCAAGATTGGGGAGGTAGGTGTAGCAATCGAGGTAGTTGTCCGGAAGAGTGAGATCGCAGTAATCATCGGACATAAGAGGTGGTTGTCCTGTCCTTAAAGCGATATCTTTATCGAAGATATAGCAAAGCCAAAACAGTAATCGAAGGTGGCGACGTTCCCGTTCAGGACGTGTAATTTGAGAGTTTCCTGGTTTACAGGATATGTACATGTGCCCCCCGAGGCTGAAGACCATTCGGCAAGCGATTGCATGAAACACGGCACCAGATCTGAGACGCCCTGAGAATATTTCATGCAAAGTCTAAATTGTATTTAGCATTCCTGAACGTCTTCTGAGAGCGAACAACTCACCACCTTGAAAACGGTTTGAAGGTTTGTGATACTGGCAATATCAAAGACATTTGTGAGGAGATAACGTGCCTTCATGGCATATAACTCAGTGTCTACATATGGCATTTCTTTAGACTCTTGAAAGAGGGCTGTGATAGAAACAAACGCCATGACCCCAACCTTGGCGCTGAGTTGCTCCAAAGAAGGGCTTTCATCAGTATGTGGCTGATATGCAAGCTCTATGGTATCTTTGAATAGAACTCGGTCGACCACGGGAAAGACCAAGCTGAAGGTCGACTGAATAAACGATTCGAAAATTCTCTCAGTAACACTCCTTTCAGGGAGGTCGTATAAGTCGCGAGAGTTGTGATAGTAGTGGGATGCAGATGATGGCAAGAATTTGGAAAAGTCTTCAGTACTTGGATTAAACAGGACGTCTTGGCCGGTCTTTGAAGTAATCCACTGCCTTCCTTCTTCCGAAAGTGTGGGCATTCCATTATGCTGACTGATATGGCCAAAATGACAGCCACCAAAATGGATTTGACCATATGAAACAGCACTGGTGAAGCCACCAGAAGGGGATGGGACATTATATTGGAATGGTGTTTCATGAGATAGACGTGGAGAGCCCGTAGTTGAATATGCGTTCAGGAATGTGGAGGAAGGCCTGCTAGACCGTTGCGAAAGTTCATGGCCAGGCTCTCCGACGCAAGAGTCTGAACTCCTGTGGGGATCTGTGGCGAGGGAATTTGGAGTTGATGACTTAGCTACACTGGTTACAGGGTCTTTCTGTTGTGAAAGTGTCTGAGAAAGAGCATCTTCGATACGCTTTAGGCGCTCTGAAAGGGTCTGTTCCGAGGTTTGTCTAGCTCTTGTTAGTCAATCCAAGACACCAAGTAGTATAGAACGCCACACCAAACGGACCTTGTCTTGGCTTTCTTCTTACGGCCTCTTGCGCGGTTGAATGTACAATCCAAGCCATGGTGTTCACACCAGTTGCAGGGTGTATCAGAACTAGTTGAGTCGCATTGGATCTAGAAGGGTAAGCGTGGTTCTGTTAGCCAACTGTATAACACAGTGATACACCGTTGCATCAATGATGTTGATGCATAACTATCAGTGTACCTTTAGGCTCCTAGCCAAGAGATGAGCTCCGATCGAAGGGCCATGCAAGGGCCCGGGGAATAAACGGAAATGGGGCATCTTGTACGTACCTTTCTCTTGTGACAGGCATCGCAGGCCCGTTTTTGGACCATGGCTTAGTTTGGCCGAAATTGGTTGGTATTTGCCAACAATGCAGCATATACACTCAAGAGGGACAAGTTCTTTAACGCAACAGACGGCCAAGCAATACAATAAGCGGCAATATGGGGTATACCTATGACTCAAAAGACAAGATAAGAAGCAATGTACGGCTGATGTATCAAAATCCGGACAATTTCGTCAGAGTGTCTGTGACCGAAAGATTCGTGAGACCGGAACGTTAGGGAGGATGGCTCGGAGGATATTGTTGACCGAGTGAAAACTCCCGCTGATTAAGCGGCAGTTCCTTCGGCTCAGGTCGAGCGAGGTCAGCGCTAAACGGTGTTGGAGTAAGTGTCAAACCTTGTACAGGGATCCCACGCGACGATCACAGCCTAAACATCGACGAGAGCAGGGGTTGATCTGTCAAGGGCGATGACTCAGCGGAAGATTCAAGATTTCCTCTTCTTCCGGCCCATTTTTAAGAGTGGCAGCTCTTTGTCTTAATTTATAGTTACCTACTCTTTCAGCTGCACGTTGTTATGCCGCCTGTTGGTCTAACATGTCGGACAAACGGCGAAGAAATCACCGACTCCGTTCGGGCTTATTGCGTATCCGTCCCCTTTACGTCACTGATTAAAAGTTTGTCTGTCACTCGCCCAGCACTTTTGGCAGCTTATTTATAAGTATCTAACGAATGCGAGTGCGGGCGGGTCTTCTAGCTAGGCGGACTTTCGCAACTCATGAATACTCCGCAAAACGCGACGATCAACAGGACTTTTTTCACTTGTCCGTTTCCAAGTGTAAGCTTAATCATCATATCTAACGAGATATTCCAAAGATTCCACAGATTCTCATTATCTCATGTTTCACACGTGAACCTGGCGATGACACGTCTACCTGAAATGGCCCCTGTAACCCATCCTCGGCATGTATTTCTTTGGGGCTGTAAAGCTTGTGGACCCTAAAGAATCGTAAAAGATACCTAAATCTTACCTAATCTCATATATAGTTTTAGGTATTCTTAACAGATATCAGCCCCACAAACCTTAGAGATGAGCCAGGCTTAGCAACACGAGGTGTCAAGTGTCAATTTTAGCCATGTTGACTAAGCGGTAGATTATTCGGCGTAAAATGTTCTTATCAGGGTCCAAATCAACGATCAACTTCCGTCACATCCAAGTGGGTAGAAAACTCTGCCCCAACTAAAATGCTTGTCAAGGAAGAACCAGATCCAGTAATTCCATTGGTTGATTTCTTTGCTTCATACGGCTGTCGGACTCTACTGAAGCCCGCTTGATTCCGGGATCCGTAAAACAAAAAGATCTTTATAATAGCTTAATAGCCACTCTCTATCTTTGAAAAATCCTAATAATTACACTTATAAGTTCATCTCCATTAGACCCCTAAAAGTTTTGTTTGGAGCCAAACACAGACGCTCGGTGTGCAACAAGGCGGTTACGGCTATTGTCTGTTACCTTAGCCAGGACGAACTTAAACTTCTAGTCCACCACCTAAACAAAACACAAACAAAATGGACTCCGACAGCAACGACTCTCAAACGGTCTATGAACCGACACCCATGAAAGAAAATCCCCACGATGACTCCGAATGGTCAATGAAGCCTGAAGTTGTGGAATACAAGGAGAGGGACAAAGCTTCTGGCTTCCCCGATAGAGAGCTTGGCGTGACCTGGAACAACCTCAGTGTCGATGTCATCGCTGCTGATGCCGCCATTCATGAGAACGTGTTATCGCAGTACAACCTCCCCAAAATCATCAAAGAGTCTCGACAAAAGTCACCTCTCAAGACCATCCTCGACAACAGCCATGGCTGCGTCAAGCCTGGAGAGATGCTCCTTGTTCTTGGCCGTCCCGGATCCGGCTGCACGACCCTTCTCAACATGATCGCCAACAAACGACGTGGATACGCCGGTATCAAAGGAGATGTGCACTATGGCTCCATGTCAGCCGAAGATGCAAAGGCCTACCGAGGTCAGATCGTCATGAATAACGAAGAGGAGGTCTTCTATCCTGCCTTGACAGTCGGGCAAACTATGGACTTCGCATCTCGCCTCAAGGTGCCCTTCCATCTACCTCAGGGTGTGAACTCGCACGAAGAGTTGAGGGTCCAGGCTCGAGACTTCCTTCTCAAGTCTATGAGTATTGAGCATACCATCGATACCAAGGTTGGTGACGCGTTTATCCGCGGTGTTTCTGGTGGTGAGCGAAAGCGAGTTTCTATCATTGAGACGTTGGCAACTCAAGGTTCGGTCTACTGCTGGGATAACTCAACTCGTGGTCTCGATGCCAGCACGTAAGTAATTCATTCAGTTGTTTCCAGACGATATCTAACCAAGTCTAGGGCCCTGGAGTACACCAAGGCCATCCGCGCCATGACCGACGTAATGGGCCTCGCCTCCATCGTCACCCTCTACCAAGCTGGCAACGGCATCTACAATCTTTTCGACAAAGTCCTCGTACTCGATGAAGGGAAGCAAGTCTACTACGGTCCTCTCAATGAAGCCAAACCCTTCATGGAGAGCTTGGGCTTTATCTGCCAGCACGGAGCCAACGTTGCCGACTTCTTGACCGGTGTCACTGTTCCAACTGAACGACAGATCCAACCTGACTATCAGAACCGCTTCCCACGAACTGCAGAGGCTTTGAGAGCAGAGTACGAGAAGTCACCTATTTACGAGCGCATGCGGTCCGAGTACGACTATCCAACCTCTGCCATTGCAAACGAGAAGACCAAGTCGTTCAAAGAAGGAGTACGCTATAACAAGGACAAGAAGCTCTCTAACAACAGTCCCTTGACCGTTGGCTTCCTGGAACAGACCAAGGCTAGTGTAATTCGCCAGTATCAAATTGTCCTTGGAGACAAGCCAACTTTCTTCATCAAACAATTCACCATGATTGCCCAGGCCCTGATCGGTGGTTCTCTGTTTTACAACGCATCCTCCGACTCTAGCGGCCTGTTCATCAAGTCCGGCGCTGTCTTCGTCGCTCTTCTCTCCAACACTCTTATTTCCATGTCTGAAGTCACCGACTCATTCACTGGCCGTCCTGTTCTGCTCAAGCACAAGTCTTTTGCCATGTATCACCCTGCTGCCTTTTGTATGGCGCAGATTGCTGCTGATATACCAGTCATTCTTCTACAAGTCACCACGTTCTCAGTTATCGAGTATTTCATGGTTGGTCTTACCACTACGGCTGGACATTTCTTTACTTTCTGGGTTCTTCTGATTTCAATTACCATAGTAAGTGAATTCCGTTCTATTGTGCAATCTCAGTTCAGTTACTAACCTCGTTACCAGTGCATGACCGCCCTCTTTCGAGCTATCGGTGCGGCATTCAACACTTTTGACGCCGCTTCCAAAGCCTCTGGTTTTGTCGTCACCGCCACCATCATATACTCTGGTTATCTCATCCAGAAGCCTCTAATGCACGACTGGTTTGTCTGGATCTTCTGGATCAATCCTTTGGCATACGGTTTCGATGCTCTACTGTCCAATGAGTTTCACGACAAGATCATCCCTTGTGTTGGTCACAGTCTTGTTCCCAGTGGTCCTGGCTTTAACGACAGTGGCCACCAAGCATGCGCTGGTGTTGGCGGAGCCCGAGTCGGCCAGAACTATGTAACCGGCGACGACTACCTGGCTTCTCTGTCCTATAGTCACAGCCATCTTTGGAGAAACTTTGGTATCATCTGGGCCTGGTGGGTTCTTTTCGCTGTTATCACCATCTTCTTCACCTCCAAGTGGCACGCTTCTTCCGAGGACGGTCCCAGTCTGGTCATTCCTCGGGAGAACGCCCACATCACCGCTGTCCTTCGCCAATCTGATGAAGAGGGGCAGACCAGTGGCGAGAAGAAGATGATGAATACCAGCGATGGTGGTATCGTAGCTGGTGATGATTCCGATACCAGTGGTGATGGCGCTAGCCTCGTCCGCAACACATCCGTCTTTACCTGGAAGAACCTCACCTATACTGTGAAGACTCCCCACGGCGACCAAACCCTACTCGACAACGTTCAAGGCTGGGTCAAGCCAGGCATGTTGGGAGCTCTTATGGGTTCCTCTGGTGCTGGAAAGACTACTTTACTCGATGTCCTGGCTCAGCGAAAGACTGAAGGCACTATCCACGGCTCTGTCATGGTCGACGGTCGCCCTCTTCCTGTGTCCTTCCAGCGTTCCGCCGGCTATTGTGAACAGCTGGATGTTCATGAGCCTTACAGTACTGTAAGGGAGGCGCTTGAATTCTCTGCCCTTCTCCGTCAAAGCCGCGACACTCCTCGCGAGGAGAAGCTCAAGTATGTCGACACCATTATTGATCTTCTGGAGCTCCATGACCTTGCAGATACCCTGATTGGTCAAGTTGGCGCCGGTCTCAGCGTTGAGCAGCGCAAACGTGTCACTATAGGCGTGGAGCTCGTGTCTAAGCCTAGTATCCTGATCTTCCTTGACGAGCCTACCTCTGGTCTTGATGGGCAATCTGCGTACAACACTGTTCGATTCTTGCGTAAGCTGGCTGCTCATGGGCAAGCAATCTTGGTCACCATCCATCAGCCGTCTGCTCAGCTGTTCTCCCAGTTCGATACGCTTCTTCTTCTCGCTAAGGGCGGTAAGACAGTGTACTTCGGCGATATTGGCGAGCACGGAAAAACAGTCACTAGATATTTCGGTCGTTACGGTGCGCCTTGTCCCGAGCATGTCAATCCTGCCGAGCACATGATCGACGTGGTGTCTGGGCATCTCTCTCAGGGCAAGGATTGGAACCAAGTCTGGCTGTCATCCCCTGAGCATGAGGCTATTGAGAAGGAACTCGATCACATCATCAGCGAAGCTGCATCCAAGCCTCCGGGAACAACTGATGACGGGAATGAGTTTGCGACTTCGCTTTGGGAGCAGACCAAGCTTGTCACTCACCGCATGAACGTTTCCCTATATCGCAACGTGGACTATGTGAACAACAAGTTCGCACTACACGTCATTTTGGCTCTTTTCAACGGTTTCACCTTTTGGAAGATTGGTTCTTCGGTTTCCGAGCTCCAGCTCAAGCTGTTCACCATCTTCAACTTCATTTTTGTCGCTCCTGGTGTGATGGCCCAGCTTCAACCTCTGTTTATCCATCGCCGAGACATTTTTGAGACTCGTGAGAAGAAGTCCAAGATGTACTCTTGGATCGCCTTCGTAACTGGCCTCATCGTTTCCGAAGTCCCCTACCTCATCATCTGCGCTGTCCTCTACTACGTTTGTTGGTATTACACCGTTGGCTTCCCTGCTACATCTTCTCGTGCAGGAGGAACTTTCTTCGTCATGTTGATGTACGAGTTCATCTACACTGGTATCGGTCAGTTCATCGCTGCCTACGCGCCCAACGAAGTCTTCGCAACACTCGTGAACCCTCTCGTCATCACTATCCTTGTCTCGTTCTGCGGAGTCTTGGTTCCTTATTCCGGGATACAATCTTTCTGGCGATACTGGCTGTACTACATCAACCCTTACAATTACATGATGAGCAGCATGCTTGCTTTTGACGTCTGGGGCACAGAGGTCAAGTGTAAGGAAAATGAGTTTGCTCGCTTCAGCCCTCCCAATGGCACCACCTGTGGTGAATATCTCAAGGAGTGGCTCACTCATGTTCCCAGCAAGCTTGTCAACCCCGGTGCGACTGATGAGTGTAAAGTGTGCTCGTACAGTACGGGCGAGGACTATCTGCGAACTCTCAACATCAAAGAGTACTCGTACGCCTGGAGAAATGCTGGCATCACAGCTGCGTTTGTCTTCAGCTCATATGCTTTGGTCTATCTTCTCATGAAGCTTCGTACCAAGACCTCGAAGAAGGCTGAGTAGGCACTTACAAGTTACAACTGGTTTGGCCAGGCCATACTGGTAATTCTTTTCCTTTCAAAATATCATTATAGACTGTATAGAACCAACTAGACTGAATAATTATATAATTAGAGTAGAACCCAGTATAATGTCACATTCGACTTATCAGCTCAAGTCAACTTAACCATTACACTTGTTAGTCGAATATGCTGATAGGCTCGATATCTAGCACCAGTTTGCAGGGTGGAACTTCTTATACCCCTTGAAGGGAGGAAAAAGAGTCATATTTTAAGTTTTCCTTATCAGAAAATTTCTGTAGCAACTGGTTAGACATTGTATTATAATGTCTAAATTGTGAACAAGATGTATTATTTGCAGTTGAGTCCCGTGGCTGAGACCTTATATGATCACAAAGAACTTAGTGCAGGCTGGAACAGCTTCTACCCTAGAGAAACGTGTGATTCTGTTTAAGCTCAAATCTCTACACGTGAAACCCTTTAAATGTTGTTTTTTAAAGGTTCTGTAAATATCAAGCATAGCTTAGTAGTAGTCATAGGTTGTGTTTGCAACTAAAACTCGTTTTAGCAGCTTATGTTCGTTGTCATTGGTTATGGACTGTCACGGTCTGGTCAATGAAATGATTTTGGATTTCGGTAACATCAGGATATCAAGAGCCTATTAATCTAAAGAGCCAGGCTTAGACGCTACGTCCTTAGATAAGGTATCCTCATCTCTATGGTACTCTTACCTATCCTTGCCTTATGCCCGATTTTCTTCATTCATATAAAAAGAAGCTTGCGACCAGACCCATCCTGATGACTAATGTCTCTGCATCGGGCATCGGGTCAAGTCTCGGGCTAATTCTCTCGGAGCCTCGGACAAATCTCATCCAAGCTGAGGTTAGTGGGTGTAAGACAGTCCAGCTCAATAATGGCCACCATTTAAAGGAAGAGTCGTAGTTACTACGTAGAACAATAAATCATAAACAAGACTGTAAACATTCGGTAACATCATAAATCATGACAACATCCAACGGTGTCGGCGGTCACACTAATGACCATACAAACGGCAATGATACAACTCGTGTGAAAATTGGCAACCTAATTGTCAAACCTCAAGCTGAGCCCATATCATCTAAGCTTTCTGAACTCTTTGAAGACAACATCACCGCCAAAATATTACATGCCGCAGAGTCGGGCCTAGTGAATAATGTGAGACCAGGATTCCCTTTAATGAACAACTTGCTTACATGACAGAACCCCCCATTAGCTTACCCCGAATATGTACCTCAGACAGGATCGGATGCCGGAAAGTACGTTCTTCGCGAGAAGCTCTTCTGGACATGTGGATTCTTCCCAGGCTCAGTGTACTCGTTGATTGAGCGTCTCATAAAGTTCCCACAAGCTTCAGCTGGAGGCTCCAACAAGCAACAACTTCTTCAGCAGCTGCTCGCCGTTGGACGAGCATGGTCCGACCCCCTCCACGAGTATTCAGCGAGAACAGATACTCACGACATGTCTTTCATGATCCAGCCATCAATGAGAGTTCGCTGGGAGACTCTACACGACGCAAAGGCCCTTGAATCTATCATCACTGCAGCTAGATCGCTGTACACGAGATACAACGCCAATGTTGGTGCTATTAGATCATGGGATGTCCTATCGCAGAACGGTGTGGATATTTCGAGCCTGACGGATGATTTTCTAGTTATCATTGACTCGATGTGTAATCTCGATTTGCTCTACTACGCAGCTGCACAAACTGGCCAGACCGAGATGGCAGAAGCCGCGACAACTCACGCCAAAGCACTCATAAAGGCTCTACTGCGAGAGGAGAATGACGAATCTGTTGGTCGAACCATGTACAGCACATTCCATGTCGTCAATTTTGATCCCAGAGACGGATCCGTGAAGGAGAAGAGGACGGGACAAGGCTATGCAGAAAACTCGACTTGGGCACGAGGACAAGCTTGGGGAATCCTTGGGTATTCGCAGACATACAACTGGACAAAAGACCCTGAGTTTCTTGATGCAGCTATTGGACTGGCTGAGTACTTCATCCTGAGGCTTCTCAAGTCCCCAGACTGTGTCGAGCTTCCTGTCCCAGATGAAAATCGGACAAAGGGCAGATACGTTCCGCTCTGGGACTTTGATGCTCCTGTTGACACCTCTGCACCCCTGAGAGACTCTTCGGCGGGCATCATAGCAGCAAATGGTATGCTCGTACTCTCACAAGCGCTGGCCGCAGGTGGATCACACGATCTGAGCGAAAGATATCGATCGATGGCAATTCGGATTGTGAGGGACATACTCGACTTCTCCCTGGCACAAGAAAAGTCAATGATGAAGCTTAAGGAAGATGGATCCTTCAAAATTCAAGATTTGAAACCGAAAGCTCACTTTGAGGCAATTTTGAAAAATGCCACGGCCAATCACAACGCCAAGGACTATAAGAGATACTGGGACCATGGGCTTGTTTATGCGGATTATTATTTGATTGAGTTTGGAAATAGGCTGCTCAAGATGGGTCTCGCCTGAGACTGAAGCGTTTTGAATACTGAACAAGGTTCATCTAAGTATAACAGAGTTTGAATATTGCAAATATCAACCTAGTGTCCAGTTGTCCATCGTAAAAGGAGCTCCTTGATCATCGATAGTCTGAGCTGTAAACATCATGTCGTCAAAGCTGATTACTCGATCTAGCTGCATAAAGTCCTGGTCCATAAGAACGGTCGAAATGGCTGAGAGTTCATCTGGAGAGCTATTCTCTACTCCTGGGTTTGTAGGAGTTATATGTGATAGGAAGTTGAGCTGGTTATTTGGCATTTGTGCCGGAGGAGGGCAAACAGGTACTCTAGCGTTTTCCGGACCTGTTTCAGATGAACTCTGCAAGGGCCTCGAGACTGGTTCATTCTGAGCAGAGTCGCTCTGTCGATCTTTGTCTGGACCTCGAGGAACATGACCGGCTGTCTGCGTAAGAAAGCCGTCCGTTGAATATCCAACTACATCCGGAGAGTAATCTGGATCTTCCTCACACGCTTTGTGAAGAGAACGTAGTTGAGCACTGTACTTTCCAGCCAGGGAGGCTTTTGATTTCGATCGGAAGAGTGGACCGGTCCACCGTTTGGCAAAGTCGTCGAGACTGTCGACTAAGACCCAGAATTCAGGGGCGAGGCCAGTTTTGTAGAATTTCCAGTGCACTATGATATTATCAGACAAAGCCAACACGAGTGAGAATGGTATGGCTTACCAAGGAGTGCACGAGCGCTGATAAAGACGCAGAATGCAAACTGGCTGTTCACGGGGCTGCTTTCAGGCGTGTACTTGAGGTACTTTTGTGTAATTGTTGCTGTTTCCGCCGCGGCAATCTGACAAGTCTCGGCGCTGTGGGCACTGGGCATTCTGACGATACTAGTCCATTGAGGCGCTGGATACGCTATCTGCTGATGCAACAAGATCATCGAGGTGTTGTGTGTGATATGAGCTAGTGTCAGGTTCGGGTCCATGTTGATGATGGTCGGTCTTCGAGAGATGTTGGAGTCTTTCCATTTCTGAGGGAGGAACATCTTCCAGCTGTAAGTCCTGTTAGCTATTGATTTTGAGGTTCCTTCAAAAGACATACTGAACAAGTCGTAGGTCCAGCTCCTTAAATCTGGTAAGCCAATTGCCGACCTCCTGGCGATCCCGAAAGTTGATTCTCTGTTGAAGAAAATAAGTCGTGACTCGACTCAAAGACTCAGTAGCCTCAATGCAATAAGCGAACGCCCCTACGGTTGTCATATCGACTGTATCGTTCCCCTTAGGTGCCGTAGTATTAGTCGAAGGTGTTTCGGGAGGAGGGTCGGTAATCTGCTCTGGGCTTGGGTAGTGAGCTGGAAGAAAGACGATTGAGTTTCCCATCTTTGCGGCAGATCGGTCCCAGATGCCGAAGTAGGGAGTTAGGACGGTTTCTTCCTTGTGCCAAAGACCTCCATCGGCAGGGAGTCTTCTGCGCACGTCGTCGGACGTTAAACTGGTGTTCCACCTGAATCTGTTAGAGAAAGACATAATTGGAGGTATTGACAAGCTGTCTTACCCAGTCATGACAGAGCAAAGTCTGGGCCATGGTTAGCTATGTCGGTAGTCATCATGTGCTATAACGGTACCTGTCAAGATTGAAGATGCTCCAAAAGACTCTTCTTCGCTCCTCATCCTGCGTCCAATTTTCTGATGGTGATAGAGATGTCAAAGGTTTTAGAAGGGGCCCTTGCTGTCGGTCGTCAATTTCAACACTGAGCTGGAGATACTCGACAGTCCTTGTAAGTGAACCTATGATAGGCCAAGCTCTGGACATGTCTCCGTTACCCATCTGGAAACTCAATTAGTAGTGAAGCCGACCCGGTCAGATTAACCTTACATCTGTAAAGGCTATGATGCTCAAAGCCTGCAAGTTCTCGACTGACATGCCGTCCATAGCTGATAAAAGCACGATGCTCCTGGATCTCGATATCCAGATCTCAACATCATTTTCCGATATTCTCTCGGTACCACCATCAACGAAACGTATGGCAGCAACGACTATGGCGTGTAAGAGAACCGTGAGACAAGGTAGCTGCTCATGGTTGTAGAAGCGACTCCTGAAACGAGTCTCATGTAGAATAGGTATCCATGGCTGAACGAAGATGAAGTATGCGTTGATTACTTCCTCAAGAAGTTCCGGCGGGGGTAATTGACTGGTGGTGCTTCCCAGCTCGTTGAGTTGACTGGCTAGTTCTATGTTTGGGTTCCCGCAGCTGTCAACTTTCCGCCTCTTACGTGGTTGGTGCTGTACATCGATTGGGGAGGAGAGCGATGCAGATTCAGGTGTTGTATGTTGAGCGTGAGATGTTGGCTGAGTGGGTTGTAATGGCAATGCGACACCGGAGTTTGATACCAAGCCCCGAAGTTCCTGGATGAGGCTGGAAAATGCACCGATGATTTGTGAAGATTCAGATGACAGGGTCGGGTTGCTGTGTTGCGCATTGTCGTAAACCGTATTCTCGAGAGCCTCTGACTTTGATCAGCAGTGAATGAGTATGTTCACGATTTACGTACCAACTCGTCGATTGAGGCCTTCAATAACCCCAGTCTTGATGCCTGGTTTGTTCTTCTTCAAATCATAAACACACGGTGAGTCTGCAAGTCAGCCTCTATAACGCATCCTCGTGGATCCTCGACTCACCTAATCTTTGACAATGATTGCATATTGGTTTATCTCTCGAGCAGCGGAGCTTTCGCCGCCGACATCCCTGACACGATGGAACTTCTGCATCTCCAGCTGCAGGTCCGTTGCCGACTCCAGTTGACTGCGTATTCTGATGATCCATCTCGCTCGTGATTGTATGGCTCTAGAGTTCGCCCGCTGCCCGAGGAGGTGCATAGTTATGTAATAAGAAGAGAGTTTGGAGAAGAGGAGGTGTTCGCATGTCGATCCCTGCCCATAAACAAGCCTAGGATCGCTTCCCCATGGGGAGGATGTTGTAAGCGCGCCAATAGTTGGGGATCACCATCAGCTGACAACGACTTCGGAGGCGAATAGCCCGACGCCCGAGATTGGGCCTGTCCAGCTGTTTTGAGGTCGTTTTTATCTCCTCTTGAGATCAAAAGGCATTGTTGATAATTATGGTGTAGACTACCCAAGTTGAGACATTGCTTTGCTGTTTTCAGGCTGAGGGTGACACAGCCCCAAGAATTTCACAACTTCTCAAACCCCTGTCTTAGTGTCTTAGCACAACAACATGCCCCCACTATCAGGATTCTCCGATAACCCCTTCGAAAGCCGAGATGACTTTATTGAAGCTATTATTGCCTTGATTAACCCTCTAAGAAAGTACTTCTCACCAGATAAATCTCGGATCCGCATCCCTGTCGCGACAGGCGCACACTTCGATGAGTCGGCTGCTCAGTTGGAAGGGTTTGCACGGCCTTTATGGGCGATCGCACCATTGCTTTTCGGTTATGACACCATCACGAACAAAGAGCTCACAGCTCGTGTCGATGAGTTGGTTCAGCCATGGATCGACGGTTTCATCGCAGGAACAGATCCACAGCATCCCGAGTACTGGGGTGCGATGAACGATATGGATCAGAGGATGGTTGAAGCCGAGATGATTGCATTCGCACTAATCGCAGCACCGAAACGATTCTATGAGCCCTTGAGCGACCACCAGAAGAAGAACATCGTGTCTTGGCTGAGCTCCATCAACGGCAAGAAGATGCCCCCGACGAACTGGCGCTGGTTTCGCGTCTTCTGCAACCTCGCTCTGGTCAAAACCTGTGGCGTACCTCAGTCTCAAGTCCAGAAAGAAATGGATGCTGATCTGGAAATACTCGACAGCTTCTATATCGGAGACGGATGGTCAGCAGATGGCCCATGGCAGACAGTCGAGCAAGCAACTCAAGAACAGGAGATAGCCGCCAAGACCGGACGTCGAGATGCTATCGGGGTCGGAAGACAGGCAGACTATTACTCCGGAAGCTTCGCTATCCAGTTTAGCCAGGTACTCTACTCAAAATTCGCCGCTGATATGGATGAGTCAAGGTGCGAGATGTACCAACAACGAGCTCGAGACTTTGGAACACAGATATGGCGATACTTTGATGCCCAAGGCATGCTGCAGGCAGACATGTCGTCACCAGAAAGCTAACATTGAACAGGGTCCTCAGTTCCTTTCGGTCGATCGTTAACGTATCGGTTTGCTTGCGGAGGCTTCTTTGGTGCTCTTGCATTTGCTAAAGTCCCAAACATGCCCAAACCTCTTGACTCACCGGGAGCCATCAAGGGTTTCCTCGTACGACATTTGAGATGGTGGGCACGGAACTCAGCAGATATCTTCGCTACAGATGGTACTCTCAATATTGGATGGCTGTATCCGTAAGTAGACCATGCTCCTGTACGACAACCATCACTAACACCGAGCCAGAAACATGTACATGGCCGAAGACTACAACTCGCCTCAATCAGTTTACTGGTGCCTCAAGACACTCATAGCAGTCGGCCTAGCTGGCGATGACGAGTTCTGGACTTCAGAAACTCTGCCATATCCTTCCTTTGATCCCCCAACGCAAATCGTCCGAGCTCCCCAGCAAATCCTGTGCAACCACCCGCTTGGAAATCATCACTTCATGCTTGCTCCCGGCCAGTTTGTCGCTTGGCCAATGAAAGCCAACCAAGCCAAATACTGCAAGTTTGCATATTCGTCAGCCTTTGGTTTCTCCGTTCCTACAGGGCCACTCATCCAGCAGATTGCACCGGACAATCAATTGGCGCTGAGCCGAGATGGCGGCGAAACGTGGGCGGTTAAGTGGAAGTGCGATGAAGTAAAGTTTGGAACTCTATCGACAAAGACGGACAAAGCCGCTGAGACAAACGTTGCTATTGCGGCCGTAAGATGGTATCCCTGGGGAGACCGGACTGTTGCTGTCGATACAATCTTGATTCCACCCACGGATCAGTGGCCGGATTGGCATGTGAGAATGCATCGTATTCGATGTCAGAAGTCTGTACCCTCTCTTCATACTGTTGAAGGGGGGTTTGCCATATTTGGTCGCAAGAGCGGCGATGGGATGAACCTACCAACCCTCCAACTAACCCAAGATGCTACCCCTGGCATGTTTGAGGGCACGTACTCAGACGAAAGATCCACAGTCATCTCTTCGAAAGACGGATCGAGCGGTATTCTGGTTGAAGTTCTTGTAGATCGAAAAGCAGTTCCAGTAGAAAGTTTTGCACTGAAGCCAGATTCGAACACTAACATAGTGCGGCAAAGAACACTTATCCCAGCAGCATCTGTTGGAATAGCTGCAGGAGTTGAGAGGAGCCAAGAAGTCTGGATCAAGAGTTCGGTGTTTGCCGTTTCCTCTAATGCTAATGGGAGAAGGCAAAGCCAAGGGCCGAATCTCAAGGAGAGATGGATGAACTGTCCAGATATTGACGTCACGAGCTTTGAGAAAATCTTTCACAACATGTAGTGTTATTATCATAGTTGAGAGCTACAAAAGACAAAAGACCTCTTTAGTTTGGCAGCACGGAAGCGTCTCAAGAATATGGCCTGTGACACTTACAAGCTGTATCCTGCAACTGAACATGTGATGATTTCTAGTTAACAGAGAGGCATTGAATGGGCTTGGAGGTCCAATTGTGATGAATCAGTCAGAGAATGGCAGTGACTCATGGATGGCCCAGGTGTGATTGGGTGAAACCCCTGACTTGGTCCCCTCCCGCTCCCGCCATCTCGATTCACCTCAACCAAGGGACAAAAGACATAGGTATCCTAATTTTAATTATAATTGGACTCAATTACGTCACAGGGAGAAAGAAAAATTGTTGTGGCAGGCCTTTCTAGTGTTGTTTTCTGAGCAGCGTGGTTGAGTGATGCCTATTGTTGCCCGTACCCAAATCATCAGCAGACCATAAACATGTCTATGACCTCAGCGCTACAGAGCAATGGCCTTCACAGCCCTATTCTACTAAGCATGCAATTTCTGTTGATGTAATTGTATTGTGCCTCCTTTTTAGATTTCAACAATAATAAAGGAGTTCCAAGTGTTGAGTCCCACGTACGTCCCTAAGACGAACCCACGGGCCTCGAAAGAGCGCTATCCCTACAGTGGGACTTGAGCAGTGTCAGAGCATTGTTAGACACTCTGTATTGTGCGTGAGTAGGCTGAAGAACGCGTTGTAAACAGCGCCACCGAAAAGCGGGAGGCCCCGTTCGTCAGAGTCCTGCCTATTTAAACACCGATTCTGCCCCTCCAACTTCTCTCTTCCACCATCAACTTCGAAGCACCACAAACTTCGAGGCACCTCCAAATCCTCGAATTCGAAAACACCATCAACTTCCAGCAGTACTGGTGGCTTTCAACATGGCATACCTCCAAATGGCTGCGCTCAGACTCGATCCTGGTCCTGCTCGGCCTAATTACGTCGCCGTCAAGACCCAGGTCAAGAGCGATAGTAAGTGCCGAAGTTCTGTAGATCCCATATAACGATGCACTGACTCTCTTAGTCCACCTCTATTCTATGAACCTCTATCCAGAGACGCTCCCTGGTCCTCAGGATGCTATGATGATCAACTATGTCTACAGCTGTGAAGCCTACGCCGTCACTCGCGAGAAAGGCAGCGATATCTATCTTGCTACCCAGCTCTGCCCTTCGGAGATTGACTGCATTGCTCGTCACCTTCGAAAGTTTGATAGAGTCAACCCTGAAGCTCCTCGCCGGCAGTATTTTCTCACTTTTGGTGACCTGAACTACTTCCTCTCCGCCATCTTCTTTGAGTGGGACACTGAGCAGGGTCACCCCGGACCTATGCCCGTCCTCCGCGAGAAGACTCTCAAGGACTACGCTGTCAACGTTGGTTCTCTCAACAATGACATCGACCTTGTCATCAACGACAAGGGCGAGCCTAGCGACTCAGGACGCAAGCGCTGGGACCTTGCCTACCTCGCTCTGATTCCTGACCGCGAGAAGAAGACCATTCGCACCGAGTGGAAGGACAAGAACGGCTACCCCGTCGACGAAAAGGATGTGGACATGTGGAGCTACATGACCTGGGAAGCCGCCTGCAGATGCGCCGTGGCCAACTATGACCAGAAAGAGTTCAAGCGTGTCATGGCCTACAACTAGAAGCTGGCCATCTACGGTGCTCGTCTTCAGATCCTTAGCTTCGTCCACAATGAGGTCAAGAAGGGCAATAACTACAACCCTCTTCCCAGACTCATCGACAACCAAAAGCTTGCTCTCGCTCGCGCCCACATCAGAGAGATGAACGACTTCTGGGCAACTGCCTGCCAACGCTACTGAAGGGTTTTAAGCCTTTCTTCTGAGCACGGAAGGACTCAGAGTTGACCATGCGGATGGGGAGGATGTCAATCTCGGATGGGGTCTATGGTTTTTTTTGGTAATGCCGTGAGCTATTTAAGCCGGCTTTATAGAATGATGTAGCCGCTGGCACATGATGATAGTCAATCAAATGACTTGTAAACAAATAACTCCATGAATAAGCTCCCGTGAATGTTTATTTCAGTGCCTCCATCTATGATCCCCTTTCTTCGTAACACTCCCTTGAAAGCAACACTCTAGTCACAACCATAGCCGCCAAGGCGGTCGAGAAACAGAATACTGCCGTTCGATTCGTCCTTCAACATGCTGAGTTTGGTGCAATGGACTAGCCTTCCGAGCTGGTTCAAGATTTGGTCGGGGCACAAGCGGTCGCCAATTCCCCAGTGGGCGACAAATTCGGTGTCCATGTCGTCCAGAGTGTTGTAGTTGGCAGCAAACCATTCCTCCTCCTCCTCAGCAGTACCAACGTTGCCAGGGATTCCATGAGCAATTCCGCCAGCAAAGACGGTACGATCTTTGCACCATACCCCCACATCGACTTGGATAAGAGCCTGGATGTCCTCGACGAGAAGACGGAAGAAATATCCACAAGTGAGGGAGAGCCTGATCAGGGAACCGCCGTCCTGGTGACTGGCTAGCGCTCCGGTGATGAGACTAATAATCTCTTGAGGAAGACGGATGAGGGGAGAGTTGGAGTTGGGCCTGGATTGACGAGTCAGCATCTCTTTGATCATTGATAGTACCAGTCTTATTTCTTCCCCTTGGCAGTTCTGATAGCAACGTTGGGCGGCCTGAACTCGAGCCATTGAGGGTTTTTAAGGACGGAAACAAGCTTCTCGCCGGTGGCTTTCTGCTGCATATTCCATTTCTCATCAGGAGGTGCAGCTGGCAGGGGACCTTTGCCAGGATGAAAGATGTGTTCTTTGGCGTCAATGTTAATAAATTTCCAGTCATTTAAGTCCGGAATCCAATGGTAGCTTGAACCACAGTGCTGGTATACAAGGCGACGCGAAGAAAGAATGAGAGGTCAAGTATCTGGAGAAGTACCAGGCTGTAGTGGGATTATTCTGGGTGGAGGCGAGACGAATTCTATCTTATGCCATGAAGTGCTTGGCAGATTCGGCAGAAGGGCCGGTACGTAGCCATAGCTTCTCCTTTGCTCTCTTGGTCCCATAATACAACTAAGAGGTATCGCCAGCCCAACCTGGATATTCCTTATTACCTGACCTGACTCAAAAGTCAAGTCTTGGTTCACAAAAAGCAACGAGAGGTTTCTCGGTGTTACTAAAATTGTCAAGACAATATATAATTTTCTAAAATAACAGGCTGTACTCCTGTTGTCTTAACCGTAGATTTTAAGCCTAGCGTGCCTAGTCACAAAGGGCTGGTTGGTTTCTGTCCTAGACCCCTCCCGCGTGGCTAGACAGCGGCTTTAGAGGGGCTGGTCTTGACACTGGCCTATCAAACAGAAAGCATCAGGCTGCTGTCGATTTATGGGGAGGCTAGAAAATACGGCACATGTAGAAAGTTGAAATTCTTGATCAGAGTTCATTCCAATTCAGCTATTGAGTCTTTTCATAATCCTCTCCGTATGCTAAAGCCTGCTTTCGCTCCAATGCTCGGTCCCCGGCGTCATCCTTGTCCGTTCTAGTAGGAAAATCCAACTTATCCCAGACATCGCTCAGCCTTTGATCTACAGCGTAAGGCGGAAGCTCTGATCGATCCCATATATCTCTGTGTATTCCGGTGACCTCAGTTGATTCCTCTGGGTCGATGCGGTAGTCGTTGCTCTCATCGACTAAAATAGGGAGTGGGCTGGGCGGTGGAGAGTCTGAAGTCAAGAACTCTAACAGGAGCTGCTTCTGTTCGGGTAGGAGCTTGCAGATTCTGTATGTTACATCTATTCGATTGGGATGGAGATAAATTGCGTCTGGGTCAACAATGAACCCGGGTATCTGCTGGCGCCGGTCGAAGAGAACCACCCCCCCTATAATACGAGCTTCGGCCCAATACCCAACCATATCAGCTATCCCATGTGGGTACCTTTCGTAGCTCTTATACCAAGGGTGGTAGAACATAGTAGGGAGAGGACCTTCTGGGCAATATCCCCAGTAAAGCGAGGCAGACTTTGGAGGCGCCCATTCAATAATTCCCTCCTCTTTATGAGGGCTCTCACTGATTTGGAAAAGAATTCGAGCAATTTGGTGAATCGAAACAGCAACAATCTCTACAAGGCGTATTCTAAACGATCTTGATCCTGGCGCAGCAGCTTGGAAAAGAAGGAGAAGCTGTGTGATAATCTTGTTAGTCGCATCCGCATATCATAGGTAGGTCAGAGTATTGTACTGACCCTGGAGTCGAAATTTAGAATAAGAGCATCGAATTGGTCGCGAAACTCTTTAACTTTGCCCAGGACGCCTTCGCAAAGACTCTTGTGAACTTTGTGGATGGGGTGGTCTCTTGGGGGCCCTCCGTCTGAGGAGTCGGCTGCAACATCAGCAAGAGGAAGTCCATCAACGATCTGAGCATAGGTGGTTTCTGCGATCTCTGTGTCAAGTATGCGTATGATGGCACGAGCCACAGCATCCCGATGGCTCTCATCAAGAGCTTCGATGGTGAGCAATCGAAATTCAGCGTCAGCCAGATCGTCTGCAGCGCTGCTCTGGGAGAACGGCTCATATGATTGTTGAGGTGACATGGCTGATGAAGAAATTAGATTGTTTTGCGATACGAACGAAAGTGTTAGGTTTCAGAACTTGAAATGAAGGTTGAAGGTTGAAGGAGGAAAACGCCAGCAGCGTCTGGTTGCTAATTTTAGATGTTGCGTTACTTTGTGTAAGCGCTCGTCATTCCTGTTAGCCGCCCACCACAAAAGTGGGGAGACAGGGGGTCCTCCTCTTTGCTTATCAACTTTCTCAAGGCAACAACTACTTACAGTAACCGCTCAGTCATTCACTCGAAAAGTCAATTATGCGCCCGTATGTCGAAACAAGAGCAGAACCAACATGCAGATTCGAACACAACAAATGACCATGTCTGATGGGGTTGACTGGATACGGACTTCTGGATGAAGGGAACCGCACAAGGGTCAACACGATGTTGGCCCAGAAGCTGACCACGACATGTCCAACCGAAGAAAAGTAGGATGATCAGGTAAAATACCTATTGTAATACCTGTTTTTAGTTGCGGCATGGTTGACTGAGTTTCAAAGGTATAAAGCAGACAACATCTCTGCCGTTCTCTCGTATTCCTCATCTCATCATCTTTATCTACTCTTTTCAGTCCCTTTCCAACATCTCACAGCATCATTAAATCTCCAACCATTTCAGAGACACAAAACCTTTACTCCATCAAATTTTACACCATCCGGCCCAACTCCTCTCAGTCTGTATACATACCGTCCTCACACACGTCTTTATCCCAATGGCTCAGATCGGAGATCTACGTGTCTTTCACGGCAAAACAGGACACTATGATGAGTTACCGTCAAGCTCGACCAAATACCTGATTGCGGAAGCTATCATCAAACTCGGACTCTCTATCCTTGAATCTCCAGAGGGCAAAGGAAGTCTCGTTCAAGTTGCCCAGGCAATCCTCAGAGAGGGCAGTCAGTCAACCAGGTTCTCTCACATCTACCGGGACTCACCGGACAATATGCCGTATTGGATAGGGAAGTTTCTCACAAGCATGAGAGGCAACTTTCCGACTGTCTACATCTCTGCAAATGTACAGGGTGAAGCAGAAGCAGAGCGTTACGAGTGGGGTCGAGATATGCGAAGTTACGACGCTGGAGTTGCAGGCAATATCTATTTGAGTAAGGTCATGATCGATAATATGCTATTTGCCCGCGAAAATTGTGAAATTGCGGGCGACACATACAATCTGCTCAAGTTCGAGATGGGCGTTTCTGTCGCACACGAAATTGTTCATCTCCTGACAGGCTTTCTCACTGGGGGCTACAGGCCCGTTACCCCCCGCGAAGTTGCTTTAGAGGCATACGCGGAAGGTAGAAAAGGCGAAGCTGGCCGATATTGGGAAGGGATTCTTCTCGGTGGCGTTGTCGAATCCTGGACCAAGGGCACAGATATCATGGGAGTACGACAAGCCGGAACCCATTATCTGTTTGAGACCGGAAGCAAAAGGTCAAATGGCTGGAGAGTCTCCAAGACTTACATTAACAGATTCATCAATGGAGGTAAGTGATTGAGAGATAACAACCCAATTCTCCTGCACCTCGTTTGTCCCTTGCCTGGTATCATCTTCACCACAAATGGGGCATGCTTTGTCTAACATTTTCCCTCCCAGACTTTTCATTCCCAATTCAAGCTTCCAATCCTGAAGAAGTCGTCACACGCGGTACTTTGGAGAACGCTGGATACTCGAAGACAGCTTTGCTTCGGCGCAGGGCGATGCGGGCACCACCAGCCGGCTCGCCAGCCCCCGACCATCCAAGTGCAAACATGGCCTATCGACGTCTCCCAGCCGAACGCGAACAGTATTATTCGCAGTCACGGAGGCCAACGGAAGTCTACACGGCACAATCATCAAGCCAAGCGCCACCGTATCCCCCTTACCCGAGTAGTTCTTCGAACCGATACTACGATTCGCAGCCCGAGGCATCGACTCGGCCCTATTATCAGCAATCAGGGGGGCCCAGTCAGTTCTACGATCCTTACCCCCGTCGATAACTGCATAATATCACCATCTCTGTTTGGGGTTCGTTATCAAGGGTGGTGTTATGGTTGAAAGGCTGTTTGAGTTTTGGATTAATTCATGGCAGCGTACTAGAGTGGATGTTGAAACTTTTGCTTGGATCGTGTTGTCTACATTTGATATTTATTCGAGGTCTATTTGTGCATGTCATTCATCTTCTTTCGGTTCTTTGAAGATCGTGCGTTTTGCGTGAATTGAGCAAATTTGAGTCCGTGGGACTTGACAAGCGATAACAGTCCTTCTTTGGCAAAACGACTGCTGCTTTGGCCTCAATAGACACAATTCGCAAACCAACCACTATGGCCTTTTCAAGGATATTGCCGACTTTGACAATAAATGCTTGATGAGCTGGGTCTTCCTTAACGTAGTAGTCTCGATCCTCCGTTGAGCTGAACGTCACGACGAATCCGTGTGTAAGTCCATCCTGCCATGAATCAGCCTCAACTCATGGAAAGGCTCTAGGTTAAAGGTGCCTACCTGCATTCCGTCTGGAGAATCGTCTTTGCTGCCTTGAGTGACAAAATATCTGGCTTGTTGTTTGGGGTTGACGCATTCATCCTTGAGACCTAGAATCATCGCAGGTCCAGGTTGGTTGGTTTGTTAGTTAGTCGTCAAGGAGTTCTTTGTTGATGTCACCTATTTGTTTGATAACATTCGAATCGATATTTGATTTAAATTGAAAGAGACAGTGTGTGTTATTGACATGTTGCATGAAACCAAACTTGGACGTTTGAAAGATACGTTTGGCAGTTTGGTGCGGAGTAGTTCAGTCAAACACAACGAATGTCTAGCAGCTCATTGGCCAAGTATGTCGTCTACATATCACGTGCACTATTCATGAGATCATCTTTGTTTGATGTATAGAGATACGTTGGTGAAGCCAAAAGTTTAATAATGTGACCAGGGTATCCAACGTCTTTTTGTCATCTTGTAGAGCCTCGCGTTACCTCCTTTTACATAGGTGACAATGAGCTCTTGATCTTGATCATCTACCTCTCAATACATTATTCTGAGAACCATTGACCTTGGCGGGTAAAAGAGACACTGAGCCTTCAACATTGATAAAAACAAAACATAACTTCACATCCTGACGGTCATAGTCAACCCCTGGAAACAATCACCGCAATATGGCCAACATTGTGTTATTAAGATCGACTAACTACATGCCGCAAACGTTAATGGCGCCACTCTGGGCAATCCCCTTTCCGTCTATCGATTCTCCAGAGCAATTGTGAACAAGATGTGTTGTTTGCAGTTGAGTCCCGTGGCTGAGACCTTATATGACCACATAGAACTTAGATTCCCCAGAGCTTCTGTCCGCCGCACCAGTGTTGCTGTGAGTGGCATGTCTTGAGGGCCGCTGGAATTCATTGCGATGAGGAAGATGCTGTGAAGGAAAGGTCTTCTCATGGTTGCGAACCAAACCTGGCCTGAGTTTAACCTCGGTATCTGATCTTGCAGACTTCC